>ML385029.1:82174-110295 GCA_005239525.1 Nicotiana knightiana
TTACGAGATCAACGCTCGTATTTAACCCCCCCCCCCCCCAAATAGTCACCACACATTACCAATACACACGGTCTACAATAATATAATCCCCCACCGCTGTAGATACATGAGCAGACGTAACTAAGGGATCATGATGTATATCCAAATAATGATCAAAATACGATGATACATATGAATAAGTGGAACCAGGGTCAAATAATATGGAACAATACCTATGGAACACTAAATTAATACCTTTGACCACTATGTCTGAAGCAACGACCTCTGTCCTGGTGGGAAAAGCATAACATCGAACATGATCACCACATGTCTCACCTCTCCCTCTGGGGCGAACTGAACCCGTAAAATCTCCACCCTGACCTGGATGAGCGATTGGTGTAAAAACTTGCATAGGGGTTATAAACTGGCCTCCCTACTGCATTAGACCTCTGCAGTGATGGGGGAAATACTTACTCACATGCCCCTACTCTCCACAATCATAACAACCTCGATCCGAAAATGGCGATAGGGCATGCATCTGAGCCTGAGAACTAGAATAGCCGCTGGAAGAACATTGTACTGACGAACCCTGAATTGATGGAGCATGGGATGAACCCTGATCTGGAAGGGCACTGATAGATGACAGGCATATGAACCATGGCTAGCTGATGCACCATAATTAACCAGACGAGCCATCTGAGCGGACCTATAAGGATGAACTCTATTGTGATGTGACTGACCTCTACATGGCGTACCACTAAAACCGCTAAAAATACGGGTCCTCTTGCCCTCCCACTCCTCATGCTCAATCCTTCAAACAAACTCCAACCGCCTCGCAATTTCTACCACATAGTCAAACCTTGCATCCATATCGGTCTCTCAGGCCAAACTGTAATGTGGGCCATAGTTGAGGCCATCAATGAACCTCCTGCTCCGCTCTCTCTTTGTAGGAACCAACCATATAGCATGATGGGAAAATCTTTGAATCTCATCTCATACTGGGTCACAGTCATTTCTCCCTGACGTAGTTGTTGCAAATCTCTACACAACTCCTCACTACGAGTCTGTGGGACAAACTTCTCTAAAAAAGAATGGAGAACTCAAGCCATGAAAGTGGGGCTATGCTAACTGACATGCTCAACTTATAGGCATTCCACCATCGGTAGCTGCCCTAGTCAACTGGAAAGTGGTAAGTGCAATTCCATTGGTCTCTAAAATACCCGTTGTACGAAGAATACGCTTACACTGGTCTAGGAAATCCTAGGCATTCTATGACTCATCCCCGTTGAAATCTATAGGCTTGAGTCTCCAAAACCTCTCTAGTCACTTCTGCTCCTCATCACTCATAGGTGGACGAACCTCGGCCTGAGCAGCAGCAACCGGTTGGACTGGTAACACCCTCAGTGTCTGTAGTCCCTGGACTACCTGCTCTGGAGTACGGATGAAGGGAGTTTGAGCACCTCCCCGGGTCTGAGAGTGCAGTTGGGACTGAAATCGTCGGAGTAAGGCTAGTGCATATAGTCAAAATCTAGGAGAAGGCCTCCTGAAGGCCTAGAATCACAGTGAGTGCAGCTAGTGCTTGAGCAGGTCCTAACCGACTCAATACCATCTGATACCTGATCCTAAGTTGGAGCAACCGCTGGCTCCATAGTTATTGCTCAAGCTGTGGCACGAGCCACACCTCAAACTCTATCGTGGCCCCGACCTCATGAATTACGTAAAATTATTCCATCTCAATATGGAATAAAAGGTGAATAAAATGTTGGATTTCTAAGGGATTGGCAAGTGTTGATGAGACTGACTTTATTTGAGGACTTTGTGAATTTAATGTCCAAGAGTACATATTACTTGATGTCCAAGGATGGCTACCAACACCAAATGCGACCTCATATATATGATTCTATGTTCAACATATTTTGTGAAGGAATGCATTTTCTCCTCAGCCTCAGCAGTTCGGAAACCTATGCATTTAGATACGGCAACTATTAACAAGACAAGGCAAAGCTGTGCAAGGGTGAAAGTTCAAGTGGATCTTCTTGCAGAATTACTTAAGAAGGTGAGGATGGATATTGTGAATAAGACAACTGGAGAAATTAGAACTGAGTGGGTGAATATTCAATGTGATTACATTCCTGGGTATTGCAAGGAATGTAAACTACAAGGACATAATGAATATGAATGTAGGAGGATACACCCTGAACTTATTCCAATTGAGGATCATGGTGAAGGATATGACAAAAAGCAAGTGCAATTGCACAACATTAAACCACCAATAATGATGCTAACTACTGGAAAAGTAGTTGGTTATCAAAATGGTAAATGGACTGAGGTAAAAGATAACACACCAAAGTATAATGTTGGAAAGGATGAAGAGAAGAAGGATAATGAGGTTTTTGGGAAGGAAGCTGTGAAGGTGGAGTCTAAGGGTCTAGTTCAAACTACTAATACATTTGCACTACTGGAGGAAGGTAAAATTGAGGAAGCCATACAGGTTAAGAAGGAAGCAGTGTTGCAGGTGTTAAACAATGAGAAAGTTGATATAGACAAGGAGAGAATGTCAAATCCTACTGCTACTTAGGCAACTAGTCCAAAGAATGAGGGGATTCAAAGTGTGTCTAAAGAAAAGACTCCTAATCCTAAAGATACAAGGATTGAGGAGACTAATAAGAAGCAGTCGTCCATTGAATGGGTGCATAGAAGATTTGGTACAAGCAAAGAAGAATTGTGGTAACTTGATGTGACTTATAATCACTCATGCCAATATATTCCCTCACAAACTTCTGATGAGTCAGTCAAAGGGAATGCATCTGACAATGAAGTAACATCTGGATATCCTTAGTGGAGTGATAAAGTTGAGAATATGGAGAAAAACAATAAAGAAAACACTACAAGAATGAGTGCACAAAGTTGAGTAACGCAGGGCTAAATTGTTGACTTGATTTAAACAACTACAGTAAACCCTAGTTTACTTGAACTAGGGCTGAGGTTTCATGATGGTTGGCTAAAAATACGGATTTTAGGCTACCTTGAACCTATTATTTTCTACACTTTAATTGTATTTAAGCTGAAACAAGGACAATTTATACTCGTTATGTATTTTTTATTGTGTAGGTTGATATTCCGGGCTGAGACGAGTTTTTGCAGCTAAACTAAATAAAAATGAAACTCTGAAGTTTGAGAATTAAATATGGAATCGATTTCGGGGTCGAGAACCAAGTATACATACGCAAAATATGCCACAATTGGCATATCACAATTAGCATATCACGTGGCTGATGATGTGTGCCTTAGAAAAAAAATGCAATTGAATTGCCATTTGCCAACTTCATGTGTTGTTGACTAAGTGACACAATGTGTCCCATGTGGTGGCAGACAATATACAAGGCTAAGGAATAAGACAATGAGGAAACAAAGGCCTCTAAATAACCGTATTAGTGTGACGCACAGCGCGTAGCCTGGCGTGTCGCGCTTGTGCAATATTTTCATAGTATTTTCACACTTCGGCTCAAAGAGGGTAGTTTCATCCTGGCCCAATCCTACTTGGTATATATACGCGGAAAAAACATTATTTTGAGGACTTTTGATACATCTTAGACCTATGTAAGCCAAGGAGGAGCTGGAGAAGCAAAAGCTCAAGGATTTCATTATTCAATCCTCACTCACGAAGGGTTTGGATTGTTTTATGTTATCCTTTAACTTAAATATTGTTATGATGAATTACTCAATATCCATAGAGTAGTTCTCTTTTGGATTTGATGGATTTAGTGTCTTCATACTTATTTGTGGATTATAACTCTAGTTTTTATGTATTGAATCGTTTTGGATGTTTTAACCATTGCATCTATATTCAGTGGTTCATGTAATCAGGAGAGGCATAACTTTTGAATTCTTTGCATTATATTATATTGGTTGAATTCATCAATTCTTCTTAGTAATCAGAAGAGGCTAGTTGAATTGTTGATTAATCCTAGTAAAGAGGATAATCGAGAGAGGTTCTCCTAAAGACCAATCCACTACGAATTCTTACATATCTACACGTGCTTAAAATTAGTTCATCTTGTGAGGTTAAGACTTAATCAAGAGATGATTTTCTACTAAGCAATTGAATTAATAACCACATGAATTTGAGAGAGTCACTTGAACATAAGTGAATTATCTATAGTTAGATCCCAAACATTTGTCTTGTACCTACCCTATCAACCATATATTCTCCCAATTGATAACCTTCTTTGCTTATTACTTACGTCAATTGTCATTAGGAGATATTTTAGACTCTCAGTTAATTTTAGTTATAATTACATAAATCTCAAGTGTTGATCATCTTGGATAGCAATCAAGCTATAAACTACAAAATATTTTTTAACTCCAATCCTTGTGGATACGACATTATATTATACTATATTCGACCAGCGAGCATATTTAAGTGTGTGTTTTGCACTCGTCAAATTTTGGCGTCGTTCCCGGGGATTATCAATTAATAGTGTTTGAGATAGTTTCTAGTGCTAATTCAGGAATTATGTTTCAGTTTTTTTTTCTTTTTCTTTTTTATTTTACTTTCTTTATTATTTAACATCTTTTCAAGAATTATTTTGTAGTTCCTAGCAAGTTGGAGAAGATACTGTAGATATTGAACTCTAAATGTTGTGAAGATGGAGTACTACCAGCCTAAGAAAATGGTTGAAGAGTTAGCAACTAAACATTATCAGTGATTTGCTATGTGTTTTAAATAAGGTGGAAATCATCTATGGGTTGACTATCAAGTAGGTAGGTATTCTTCCTATGTTTCTTATTTTGAACAGTCTCACTCTATTTCTTGTTCGTACGGGCATGGGAATTCACATGGGCACAATATTGACTCTTATTGGGATGAATACCTTTATTATAGTGATAGTGAAGTGAGACAACCATCTCAAGGGGATAATGATAGTTTGGAAGAGCTTGATTATGTTCATAAATAAGCCGGTTAAGAGATTTACACAAGATGATGAATCCATTAACGACCTAACAACGCAAGTAAGTCTAATAGTAAATACACATTCAGAAAGCTCATTGCATTGTGATGGGGAATATATGGAGGAGATACCCTGTGAGAATGAGCCTACCCAATAGAATGAGCATCCACAGAGAGAGATTTTCACTATCAAAGAGGACTCTTATTCAACTGAGATGATCGAAAATAAGGTTGTGGTTGAGTGTGAAGCAATGGAAGAAGAGTTAAAACCCACATCCACCTTTCCAAATCTGCAACATGCAGTAGAAGAGAATGAAAAATAAATTGTCTAGACATACCAGAGGAATATTCACTTGACCTTTCTTCTTTCTTTTCTTATTCTAACCTTGATCGTGTGGATATTATTTTTGTGAAGTTATATGAAGATACATGGATTGATCGTGTGAAAGAATGCAGGAACAAGTTAAAGATCATCAAGAAAGAGCAATTCACCGCTCAAGATGAGGACAACAAAGAAAGAAAAGAGCGGGTCTTGAAGGTATCCTCAGAATAATTGGGCATAATGAGCTCCATAAAGAGTCTTAAGGAGAAAAAACAAGGAATGAATTCTGAATTATGAGTGGAGTTCATAAGTTCTCGGAAAAGAAAAAAGTCAGGGAAGTTTCCTTTACCTCTTTCTTTTTAATTGTGAGTCATGGGAACATGCCACAACTTAAAGTATGGGGTGGGGGATATTTGTATGTTTTATGTATATTAGTCTTACTTTGTTTGATTGTTTTTGCTTTTGTTAGTTTCAGTAGTAGAAAATTTTGAAAAAACATAAATTTTTTAAATTTTTTTATTTTTCCCGATGATGGATATCATCGACAAGTTTCTTGAGGGATTAAAGTCAAAAGAAAAATAAGAAAAATAACAAAAAGATTTTCTTTTGTTAGGTAGTGTGATAATTCCCCCTTGGTTTTTCTTTCTGCCGTAGTTCTGTTCCAAGGGTTTTGTTTGAATCGGGTGTAGTTAGTTTTTATTTTTGTTAGAAGTATGAAACCTTGTGCTATGATTTGAATTGAAACAATGTCTCTTGACTTCGCGATGCCTTGAGAATCGTGAGTTCTTTAGTTGTGATGCTTAGGCTCATTTTTTGACTCTTGTATAGGTATCTTAAATTGTATAGTTTTAACTTTTCTTGACTGCTTTGACTAGAGTGTCTTGATTAGTCTAATCCAGAGTGAGTATGTGCCATGTGTGTGTGAGGTTTTGTATTATTATGTGCATTGTATTTGATGTATATAAGTTTCCATGTGT
This sequence comes from Nicotiana knightiana, assembly GCA_005239525.1. Classification (NCBI taxonomy): domain Eukaryota; kingdom Viridiplantae; phylum Streptophyta; class Magnoliopsida; order Solanales; family Solanaceae; genus Nicotiana; species Nicotiana knightiana. The sequence goes on from ML385029.1 coordinate 88,404, forward strand.
GTTTGCAAAAGCGAAATAGCAGTCTTGTTCAGTCTTGGAAGTGATATAAGTGTTTCTTTGTTGAGCTAGTTATATGCTATTACCCACCTAATTGTTGTGTATCTTAGTTAACCCCTTTGAGCTTTTATTCTTGTTTCGTTGGAAGCCACATTAGAAGCTTTACCCATTTTTTTGAATTGACCATCTATTTGAACCTTGTACCTCTCATGAGCACTTGAAATTGTATAAATTTTGTAAACGTTGAAGTGTGGGGTGGTTGGTTTGGATTTTGAGTGGAACTAATGAAATAAGGAGAAAGTTGAAATAGTTTTAAAAAGTAAGATCCACTTGAATTGAGAAAATAAAGACATAAACAATTGTATTGTTGTGCAAAGTATTCTATAAGTTGTAGCTCGTGATGTAAATGTGCTTAAATAATTTGGGAGTTGATGTATATTGATGTGAAAGTGGAGTAGTTTGACATAAGTGTGGGGTTTTCAATGTTAAAATATATGTATTAAAGTGCTTAGGGAGGTGTAGTCACTCTTATATCTAAATGTACCCTACCTGTCTTGTAGCCTACATTACAACTAGTTAATGTCTGTCTTGATCATTGACTGAATGAGCTCAATTAGTAGAGTAGTACACTACGAGCAAGTCTATGGTTCATCTTTTGTGGCATATGAATGTTGTTTCTGAGAGTGAGTGAATTATCTCTATTGTTGTGTGAGGGCGCTTGATTCATGAAGGAAAGGTAATGTCATTGACCTCTATGTTAGAGTAAGTGAGCGGTTTGTGAATAGTGCATGGTACTTTTGAGTCAAATCTTGAGGCGAAGATGTTACACTATTGTGCTTACTCTATTTTAAATATTCTTGGGGTGATGATTTAAGAGTGTTGTTTAATAAAGTCGTGCCTATGTGAAGTGTAGTTTTATTACTCGAGGACGAGCAATGGTCTAAGTGTGGAGTGTTGATGGTAGGCTAAAAATACGGATTTTAGGCTACTTTGCACCTACTATTTTCTACACTTCAATTGTATTTTAGCAAAAATATGGATAATTTATACTCATTATGTATTTTTTATTGTGTAGGTTGATATACTGGGCTAAGATAGGTTTTTGGAACTAAATTGAATAGAAAGGAAACTCTGAAGTTTGAGAATTAAAGCCGGAATCGACTTCAAGGTCGAGAACAGAGTATACATATGCAAAATAAAAGAAGAAAAAACGCTTAAGGTCATAACAATTGGCATATCACGTGGTTGATGATGGGTGCCTTAGAAAAAGTGCAATTGAATTGCATTTTGCGAACTTCATGAGTTGTTGGCTAAGTGACACAATGTGTCCCACGTGGTGGAAGCTGTAATACAAGGCATCGGCACATGGGGCTGTGGATGTCGTGCAGCTACCTCACAATCTCCGACAACTGCTCCACTGATGATAAATCAAATCTCACTCGATCCGGGCACCTGGATCTGCACACAAGGTGCAGGGAGTAACGTGAGTACACCAACATAGTAAGTAACAAATATAAATAAGGACTTGAGTGCAGTTACGAGCTCTAAAAATCATGTAAATTCATATAATAAACATTAGTGGAAATCAATAAATCAAGTCAGGGATCTACGTCCCCAAAGTTTCATAAAACTCCAGCTTTACCTTTTCAAATTTCACATAAAACATTAGTTAGACATTTATCGTTAAGAGGCAAAAATGTAAAGAAGAGTGAAAACAGTAGTATCATAGCAAATAAGCCCCTCGGGCACAGTTTCACTCACAAATAAAGCCTCTTGGGAAAGCCTCTCAGTCACTCATGACTCATCTCTCGTATATATATAATGTTGCAGCATGCAGCCCGATCCATAAATAGTCGACTGCACTCACTGGGGATGCACAGACTCCGGAGGGCTCTTTCATCCCAAGCACTATATCGTTGTGGCGTACAGCCCGATCCAATATATATATCATTGCGGCATGCAGCCCGGTCCAATATATATATATATATATATGTGTGTGTGTGTGTGTGTGTGTGTGTATAATATTGCGGCATACAGCCCGATCCATCACTATCCTCACAATCCGGCTCTCGGCCTCGCTCAGTCATCACCCTTACAAGCCACTCGGGCAACTCACCACAAATCACGGGGACTCAGCCCAAAATATCTTTCATTTGTTTGAAAATAGGGTGATAAACAGGAATAAACCATGAACAAGTATAAATCATGACTGAGATTATATTTTCTATCAAAAAAGTGTTAGAATAGTAGTAAAAACACCCCTGACGGTCCAAACAGGTCGGCACGAGTACCCAAACCTATCATACAGCCCAAAACATACTCTAAATCTCTAAAAACGAAATATCATATGATTTCAAATCAAATAAGTGACTTAGTAGTAACTTCGGGATGGACCAAGTCACAATCCCTATCGGTGCATGTCCACACGCTCGTCCCCTAGCATCTGCTTATCAAATCAGTACAAAAATAGCGGGGTTTCATACCCTCAGGCCTAGATTTATGTTCGTTACTTACCTCAAACCGGAAGAAAACTACTCCATGATGCCTTTTCCCCTCGACTCAGACTCAACACGCTCTGAATCTATTCAAAACAGGTTCATATCTATCAAAATATGTTAAAGTGACAAAGCCCACTCGAAAATATCAAATTTACATCAAAAATCCCGAAATTGGCCAAACCCCACCCCCGGGCCCACATCTTGGATTCCGATAAAATCATAAAATTAGAATCCTGACGCTCTCAAGAGTTCATGCATACAAAATACATCAAAATCGGACCAAAAAAGGCCCCCTCAAATCCCCAATTTATACTTCCAAATTTCAAGCCCTAATCTCACAAATTTCTCCACCAAAACATGATTAAACAATGGAATAATTCCTATAAACACAAGATACAATGTCCATGTAGCTTACCTTACTGAATACACTTGATTCCCCCTTGAAATTCCAGCTCAAAGCTCCAAAATCCGTCAAAAATGGTGAAGAAATGATTGAAAATTCGCGAAGGCAACCTTATATAGGTTCTGCTCAGCCATATCGCACCTGCGATCTCGTTCCGCACCTGCGAAAAACCCCTCGCAGGTGCGGATTCTCACTTAAGCCAAATTTCTGCATCTGAGGTCCTCTACACGCACCTGCGTGCCCGCAGGTGCGATCCAACTTCTGCACTGCGTTTCCAGGTCAGGTTCCACTTTTCCGCATCTGCGCAAGATCTTTCGCACCTGCAGCTCCCCATCCGTAGGTGCGGCCACACTAGAAGGCCTGCACCAGCATCCATTTCCTACATTTTTCCAACTTCCAACTTTCCAAAATCACCCGAAATCAATCCTGAGCCCCTCGGGGCCTCAACCAAAGGTACCAACAAGTCATATATCAATATACCAACCTAGTCAAACCTTCAGAACACTCAAAATAACATCAAAACACCAAATCAAATCCAAATTCAAGCCTAAGGATTTCTAAACTTCTGAAATTCGCCAATGGTGCCGAAACGACCCAAACCACGTCTGAATGACCTGAAAATTTTCACACACATCCCAAATGATACGACAGACCTGTTCCAACTTTCGAAATTTCATTCCGACCCCGATAGCTAATTTTCCACTGCCCACCGGAAATCGCAGAAAATCCAATTTCGCCAATTCAAGCCTAATTCTACTCCGACCTCCGAATGACCTTTCGAACACACTCCTAAGTCCAAATCACCTAATGAAGCTACCCGAGCCACAAAAACAACATTCCGAGATCCTTTACCTATAAGTCAACTTCCGGTTGACTTTTCCAACTAAATCCCCATCCTAAGAGACTAAGTGTCTCATTTCTCATCACAAACAGTCCGAACCCGAACCAATCAATCCAACGCAACACAAAAGAGTTGAACCATACAAAAATGAAGCATAAATGGGAAAAACAGGGCTAAACTCTCTGAACGACCGGCCGGGTTATTACATTCAAACAATCTTTCGTCCTCGAACGGGTCTAGAAACATACCTGGAGTCTAAAAAAGGTGGGGATATCTGCTCCTCATATCCCGCTCAGTCTCCAAGGTGACCTCTTCCACCGGTTGCCCTCTCCACTACACCCTCACTGAAGCTATATACTTAGACTTCAACCTTCTGACCTGACAATCTAGAATAGTTATTGGCTCCACCTCGTAAGACATATCACCCTCTAGCTGCACTGAACTGAAGTCCAAAACATGAGTCGAGTCACCAATATACCTCAGAAGCATGGAAACATGAAATACTGGATGCACGCTCGATAAGCTAGGTGGCAAGGCAAGTCTATAAGCCACCTCTCCAACTCTCTGAAGCACCTCAAAAGGCCCAATGAATCGGGGACTCAACTTGCCTTTCTTCCCAAACCGCATAACACCCTTCATGGGTGACACCTTCAACAAGACCTTCTCCCCAGCCATGAAAGATACATCCCAGACCTTCCAGTACGTATAACTCTCCTGTCTCGACTGCGCCGTGCGAAGCCGCTCCTGAATCAACTTCACCTTATCCAAAGCATCCTGTATCAAATTTTTACCCTAGAGTCTGGCCTTACCTGCCTCGAACCAACCAACCGGAGATCTACATCTCCTCCCATACAAAGCCTCATATGGAGCCATTTGAATACTCGACTGATAACTATTATTATATGAAAAACTTCGCGAATGGCAAAAAATGGTCCCATGATCCCCCAAAGTCAATAACACAAGCGCGCAACATGTCCTCTAGTATCTGAATAGTGCACTCAGACTGCCCGCCGTCTGAGGGTGAAGGGTCGTGCTCAACTCAACTTGAGTACCCAACTCTCTCTACACGGACCTCCAGAACTGCGATGTGAACTGAGTACCTCCGTCAGAAATGATGGAAACCGGAACACCATGCAAAACAATCTCCCTGATCTAAATCTCAGCTAACCGCTCCGAAAAATAAGTAGTACCAACAGGAATGAAGTCAGCGGACTTAGTCAGCCGATCCACAATAACCCATAGAGCATCGAACCTTCTCGATGTCCGTGGGAGCCCGACTAAAAAGTCCATGGTGATCTGCTCCCACTTCCACTCAGGAATAACCAACCTCTGATGCAATCCACCTGGTCTCTAGTGCTCGTACTTGACTTGCTGGAAGTTGAGACACCGAGCTACAAATCCAACAATATCCTTTTTCATCCACCTCCACCAATAATGTTGCCTCAAATCCTGATACATCTTCGCGGCACCCGGATGGATGGAATACCGCGAGCTGTGGGCCTCTTCAAGAATCAACTCCCGAAGACCATATACATTAGGCACACATATCCGACCCTGCATCATCATAAAAACATCATCGCGAATAATTACATCCCTGGCATCACCTAGCCAGACCCTATCCTAAAGAACGAGCAAATGTGGGTCATCATACCAGTGCTCTCTGATACGGTCATAAAGAGAAGACCTGGAGGCTACACAAGCCAATACGCGGCAGGGCTCTGATAGATCCAACCTCACCAACTCACCCGCTAAGGCCTGAACATCAAGTGCTATTGGTCTCTCTGATGTTGGAAGATATGCTAGACTTCCCAAGCTCTCTACTCTGCGACTCAATGCATCGGCCACTACATTGACCTTCCTCGGATGGTATAAAATAGTTATATCATAGTCCTTGAGAAGCTCCAACCATCTCCTCTTACGCAAATTCAGATCTGGCTACGGTGATCAATAAAAACCTCACAATGAACCCCCACACAAACAATGACACCATATCTTCAAGGCGTGAACAATGCCTGCTAGCTCGAGATCATGCACCGAGTAATTCTTCTCATGAGTCTTTAACTGGCGCGAGGCATAGGCAATCACCCTACCCTCCTGCATCAATACACAACCAATCCTTACCCTCGAGGCATCACAATACACGGTATAAGAACCTGAAGCTGATGGAAATACTAACACTGGAGCTGAGGTCAAAGTTGTCTTGAGCTACTGAAAGCTCTCCTCACATTCGTCTGACCACCTAAAAAGAGCACCCTTCTGAGTCAACTTGGTCGAGGGTGAAGCAATAGGATAAAACCCCTCCACAAAGCGACGGTAATATCCCGCCAAACCAAGGAAGCTCCTAATCTCTGAAGCAGAGGACGGTCTAGGCCAACTCTGCATCGCCTCTATATTCTTCGGGTCAACCTGAATACCCTTGATGGATACCACGTGTCCCAAGAAAGCTATTGAGCCAATCCACGCACTTGGAGAACTTTGCATAAAGCTTCTCCTCCCTCAATCTCTGCAATACAACCCTCAAATGTTGAGCATGCTCCTCCTGGCTAAGAAAATACACCAGGATGTCATCAATGAACACAATAACAAAGGAATCCAAATATGGCTGAAATACGATGTTCATCAAATGCATGAATGCTACTGGGGCATTGGTCAACCCAAAAGACATCACCAAAAACTCATAGTGGCCATAACGGGTCCTGAAAGCCGTCTTGGAAACATCTTAATACCGAATCTTCAGCTGATGGTACCCGGATCCCAAATCAATCTTAGAGAACACCCTAGCTCCCTGAAGCAGGTTAAACAAATCATCAATGCGAGTCAGAGGATACTTATTCTTGACCTTGTTCAGCTGCCTATAGTCAATACACATTCTCATAGTACCATCCTTCTTCTTCATGAACAACATCGGTGCACCTCAAGGTGACACACTAGGCCAGATGAACCCCTTTTTTAGTAGTTCCTGAAGTTGATCTTTCAATTTCTTCAACTCCTCTAGTGCCATACGATACGGTGGAATAGAAATCAGCTGAGTGCCCAACACCAGCTCAATGCTAAAATCAATATCCCTGTCGGGCGGCATGACCGACAGATCAGCAGGAAACACGTCTGGATACTCACGGACCAGAGGAACAGAATCTACAGTAATAGTCTCAGCACTTACAGCCCTCACAAAAGCCAAATAAGATAGGCATCCTTTCTCTACCATACGTTGAGCCTTCAGGTATGAAATTGTCACGGCCCAAAACTGAGGGGCTCGACCGGCGCTCAACCGATCAAGACCGACTGAGCAAGCCTATTAGGTTTCATTCTACCAAAAACTAATTTATGAATAATAAGGAGATGAACTTCATAAATACTACTTTATGAGCATTACATTGAAAATTTTTATCTTCGTCTTTCATTAACGGTTACAACCATACTCACCAAACTATTACAATTAATTAATACAAAGGAAACATTTTTGCTAAATAACAACATTTCTAGTTTAGTTTTTTAATACCCGGTGCCACCCACAATCGGTCTATGGAGCCTCTAAAGATAAAGAAGACAAAGCGACCCTTCCGGTGACAAGGCCCCGGTGATACCTCAAAGTATAACAACATAAGCAAAAGAAGTATGACATATCCTATACATAACCCTAGAAATAAATGGGGCTCATCAAGACTTATGTGGGATCAGTGCTACCTGCGATCAGTGCTACCAGTTTCAGAGCCACCTACGTCCAATAAAAGATTTAGCGCCCCCGGCAAAATGGATGTTAGTACCATCGAACAACACTAGTATGTATGAACAAACTTTACTCTAAGTAGAGTTAAACAGTAAACAAGTAGAAGGCAGTCATGGAAATCAACAATGTTGTACATAAATACAGAGAACACTAGTAAGAGTCTCATAGTTTCATATTTCGTCTTTTCATCCTTTTGATTAATAGTCTCTTAATGTCAAGTGCCAAAATTGATAATACCACCGTGTCATTTTTACACGGAGTCTGGTCTCTACTTGACCGGCTAAGCCATCCCAAGTGAGACATAACCAACATCATAATTTATGATATATTTCCAATGTAAATACAACCATGAGTAAAGCATGGAGTCCGATCTCGGCCCGATCGGCTAAGCCATCTCACTTGGGACATAACCATATCAATTAATTATTCAATTCACATTTCTTTCCCATCAGTTATCATATAGTCCTTGGCACATGGACGCGTTTTACAATTTGAGTTTGTTTCCATTCGTTCGTTCAGTAGTATTATCCTTCATTTTGATAAAATCCAACATATGATGAATTGTGCACATAATAGGAGGAGCATAAAAAATCATAATTCACATTTTCAAGTAGCATGGTGACATGGTCAACAACTAGAACAATCAGGGAACAGAATCTTTCGTCTCAACACATTAGAACAAAAAATTCAAGTATGATCAAGCAAGGGACTCATAAAAAATGCTCGAACTAACGAGATAATACTACGAAGATTGGAGTTAGCCATACATACCTCATAGAGCTTTTCCTTATGTTTCTACAAAACACCAACACCTCTAGCAATAACAATCTATAATGAGATAGCAGAAATCGATTAATAATTAGGAAGATTACCCATGGTGTAACGCTCTTAAGAATTTCATCAAACACCTAACATGTGAAGTAGACTACAAGGTCTGAAAATGGAAATTCCTTCTTCCCTCAACCAATTTTAACAGGAACTACCCAAATTAGTTCTTTAATATCACATACTATAACTTAGTGCCACATTTATGGCCTATTTCTAATCCCCAAAACATTTGAACCCTTAACCTCTTGCATGCAAGTTCTGGAAATAGGACTTACTCGGATGGAGGACAATCTAGTGGCAATCTTTCTTGATTCTTGAAGGTTTGATCATGATTTGGGTGATTATGAAGCTAGCCTCCCTATTTGTCTCTCTATATTGCTCTAAAATCTCTCTAAATTCATTAGAAAATGACCACAAATGAAGTCCGAAAGCCTATTTATCAAAATGGGGTCGGGTTATGAAAATAGGAAAAAGAAGCCTCTGAAATCGGGTATGCGGTCGCATAATGGACTGCATAACAGAATGTGGGTCGCAAAATGGATTATGGCAATTGTGCCCCGAACTGGGCTGCACTGGACATGTTGGTGACCATTTTGCGGTCGCATAACCACTTTTGCGATCGCATAATGGTCACATAATAGACGCATAATTGCATTATGCCAACTTTTTGTAATTTGATCATAACTTTGTGTAGGAATGTCCAAATAATAAACGGTTTGAAGAGTTAGAAACTAGAATAGAAGACCTTACATATGATAGGTTGTTCATCATATAAAACCATGTATGTATTTATATATGCTCGTTCAAAGTGTGGACTTGTGCGAACTCATTTGGAATTTTAGCCTATTATGAAATTTTCCAATTTGACTTAGACTTAGGACTCTCCTTAGACCCCATATTACTTATTTATGTGAATTATACACTTATTTACCATATACAATTCATTTTCATCATATTTATTGCACATAAAATATTATAATTAGCCTACCTGGAACTCTGGAATCCTAAATTACTTAGCAAAATTTTCTGGGGCCTTACATTCTCCCCCGCTTAGGATCATTCGTCCTCAAATGAGAGGTAGAGTCCGCCCCAAACACCTAACATAACAATCTCTTTTCTAACCTACCTCAAGTCCCTAAATTTTGACTAACTCCCAAATGTTTTTCATAAATTTCGGCAGCATCTCCTTTGTAACTAGGCCTATTCAGCTGCTAGAGAACCACCAAAACCATCCTAACAACACATCCACAACTCGACAAAGCACCACAATGTATGTATCCATAGCATTGATCTCAGCATTACAAGCACTGCATTATCATAATGATACCTGAACATAGACTGAACATTTTTAAATCATAACACCTATAAGGTACCTTTCAAATCAAAACTAATTTTTATACAATCAAGCAAAAATATTTTCTTTCCACGACACTTTCGGCCTTCAAGGTGGCCTCCTCGACTTACAGGATTTGCCATAACACATTCACGGAAACAATACAACCCCCAAACTTATCTAACAAGGATGACAACTAGATACCTCGCATAAACTAATTATCCATTAATTCACCTTGAATAATCTCCACCGGGATGAGACGCAAAGGATCTCCAACTACCTTCTTAGACATAGACATATGAAAACACAAAATACATGAGGAACAGCTACGGGGAAACATCATAGTCCTAGTGCAGCCTAATGGGAAATGCACTTATGTACCCTTCATTATCAATTCACATAACATCTTCAAGGGAAAATATTGAGAATAACCTGTTCACCCTCTTAAATTCTAAATCTCTACGCGAACACCCAAACAAAATGTGATGACCTTCAACGATTACTCTAAGATGTGTTATCATAAATTGACCGTAAAATTACCTATCCAATATATATGATCACAGGGTGATGCTTCCTATTTGACACGTTTGAACCTTTAATACCAAATAGATCTAATACATGAGGAATAGTGGAGTTCAAGATTGGGCTGGAATAATTCGGGAATTCATTAATGTGCTGAGCAGAGTATTTCATGAGGTTATATGCTCAGAGACACGAAGATTACTACTAACAATGTTGACGTTGTTAATCATTGTGACGGCATCAATTATTAGACAAATGAAGCATAGAGGCAACTAGCACACATTAATAAGGTGGGAACCATGTATGTGATCCTGAGATCTAAAAGAAGTAGGTCTTTATAGACATGAGATACATAGGAGGCATGATCGGGAGGATGAAGACGCTAGCATCAGAATTGCATACATTCCTTTCCCGGCTAATCTCAACAGAGGAGCGTTCAAGTATGTTCAACCGGTTGTCTCCTTGAGTGTAAGGAAAGTCAGTTTAGCTCAAAATGGTAATATTCTTGCAACATGGATGTGATAGAGACTTCAAAAGAATCACATGAAGTTGAATTACACTCCTAACATTAACTGACACACGGAATCTATGCCACAGGCGCATGAGGGTGAAAAAGAAGTCAAACACATATGAGATTATCATAATCCAAATAGCTTAACCATTCCCGATGATTGACCCGATATGAGGTAACTAAAGATACGACAACTTGTCTTCTGAATCAGTATGCTTATGGTATGTGCAAAAACCTGGAAGCATCTATTCTCAACACTTTACGAGTGAAACCATATAGCTAGAACATCTTAATATGGGGATGAAATCATGTATCTGTTAGAGGGGTCTTAATGGTTAACATGATGGTCCGGGGGGGAAGACAAATAAAACTCCTATCCTCTTAAAGAGGTGGAATGCAAAGGGTAGTAGAACTCCCCGCACATGACAATGACATGGTCAATGATTCTAGAAGTCGTGTGTGCAAAGGCAACAGAATCCAATGGGAAAATAATCATGGAAGGTTTGCAGATGTTCTTAATGAGTTCTCCATATACCTTAACTCGAGGTGTACCCAGATGCTAATGAAAGACAGGAAAACATAAGAAGTAGGCATTGTGCTATGATATCCCCCAAAGGTGCATTTAGTCATGACGGAGAGCCTATTAAGGGTCCTTATGAGAAAGGAAGTGTTATAGTGACACATAGGAGGACACATTCTCTCATAGTTATCGAACAAGTGTTGGCAAACTAGCTCAATGAATTCACTAACTAAGGAACACAATTAACACATGTTGTAGGGGTGTAAAGAGAAAATAAATATTTTTTATGCGTTTGTCATGCTTCTGCTATATTAATTCCCAACTATACTACAAGACCATGTCACGGACAACCACAACACTAGGAACAAAGTGAGCTGCTTACTGTGGAATGATCTAAGTGGACATGAAGGTCATACTGAGATGAGCAAACAAAAGATCTTCCTGTGACGGTTTTTTAAAAACCTCAAATTTCTTTGAAATTTTATATGGACAAGCAACCACTTCAATCGATATGTAAACTTATAATAGGAGCTGAGATATGCTCGCATGTTACTAGACAATGAAAAGGTTTCATGATGATACTCGTAAGAGAGTAGAGTGACCGTTCAAACCATAGAAGCCATATACACCAGTGAGAAAAAGAGTGACTCGAGAAGGATCGCAACACCAGGATGCTTTACTTGGAACTTGACACTACATAGGTAAATTTTATGATGGTGCATGCATAGGCATAAGTGAGCAGATTTTGTCCATTTAAGTAAAAAAAGATTCTGTAAGAAATTCATCGAGTATAGTCCCTTGTTGAGAATTTAGGAAAGTAAGTGGGAAGTATTAATTCTAGAGTTATAACTCAATTCAAGGATATAATTATAGAACTTAATTCCACAAGAGGATATAAATAAGAGAATTTGTGATATAGTGGATTAACGAATAATACGTCTCGTTCAAGGATTAGGTGCATGCAATGTTTTGTGACTCAACATCTTATTAAGACCATGTTTACAAGAACTTCTTCGAAATGGATGTACTAAGGAGTGACTTAGTTTGTGACTTTAGTTTGATAGGGAAATAACATAATCATACCCCCCCCCCCGACTCCACACCCCTAACATACGTTGGTACCATACTGATATACTACAATATTCGGTGGTGCAGTGACATTAATAGGGACAAGGGCACTCCCCTTAGCGACAAATTCTACTAATCCCTCTATGGCTCAATGCATTCTTTTAAAAAGCCTTTGGGAAATCTCCTTCGGGCTGAGTGGTGGGATCAATCCCTCCTTACATGCTTCAAATTTGCGGATTATGGTATCAACATTATTAATCCTGAAAATAAGACTTAGAGAGGAAATTAGCTCCCTATCTTGAGCTCTATTACATGATCTGGAGTATCAAAGAATGGTGGAATTCCTAACTGTACAAGTATCCCCCTAATTATAGATGTGGTGAACTACACACCAATAAGAAGGGATCTACTAGACACGGCTCCGAGACATCCTAGGACACTTTAAAACCTTAGGCTCTGATTCCAAGTTTTTCAAGCCCCCAAAACCGAGGGGCGCGACCGGCACTCAACCGAGCAAGCCGACTGAGCAAGCCTATTAGGTTTCATTCTACCAAAAATTAATTTATGAATAATAAGGAAATGAAGTCCATAAATCCTACTTTATGAGCATTACATTGACAATTTTTATCTTCGTCTATCATTAATGGTTACAACCATACTAACCAAACTATTACAATTAATAAATATGAAGGAAAAATTGTCACTAAATAACAACATTTCTAGTTCAATTTTTCAATACCCGGCGCCACCCACAATCTGTCTACGAAGCCTCTAAAGATAAAGAAGACAAAACGACCATGCCGGCGACAAGGCCCTGGCTATACCTCAAAACGTAACAACATAAGCAAAAGAAGTGTGACATATCCTATACTTCACCCCGGAAAGAAATGGGGCTCATCAAGACTGCTGTGGGGAGAAAGAGAAGGCACAGCTACCTGCGATCAGCGCTACCAGTTTCAAATCCACCTACATCCATTAAAAGAAGTAGTTCCCCCGGAAAAAGGGACGTCAGTACCATCGAATAGTACTAGTATGTATGAACAAACTTTACTATAAGTAGTCTTTTGATTAATAGTCTCTTAATGTCAAGTGCCACAATTTATAATACCACCGTGTCGTTTTTACACAGAGTCCGGTCTCTGTCCGACCGGCTAAGCCATCCCAAGTGAGACATAACCAACATCATAATTTATGTTCATATTTCCAATGTAAATACCACCATGAGTATAGCATGGAGTCCGATCTCAGCCCGATCGGCTTAGCCATCTCACTTGAAACAGTGAGACATAACCAACATCATAATCTATATTCATATTTTCGATGTAAATACCACCATGAGTACATCATGGAGTCCGATCTTGGCCTGATCGGCTAAGACATCTCACTTGGGACATAACTATGTTAATTAATTATTCGGTTCACATACTTTTCCCATCATTTATCACATAGTCCTTGGCACTTGAACGCGTTTTACAATTTGAGTTTGTTTCCCTTCGTTCGTTCAGTAGTATTATCCTTTATTTTGATAATATCCAACATGTGATGAATTGTGCACATAATACGAGGAGCAAAAAGAATCATAATTGACATTTTCAAGTAGCATGGTGACATGGTCAACAACTAGAACAATCAGGGAACAAAATCTTTCATCTCAACACATTAGAACAAACAATTCAAGTATGATAAAGCAAGGGACTCATACCAAATAATCGGACACTAACGCGATGATTCTACGAAGATTGGAGTTGGCCATACATACCTCAAAGAGGTATTCCTTAAGTTTCTGCAATATACCAACACCTCTAGCAATAACAATCTATAAGGAGATAGAGAAAATCAATTAATAATTTGGAAGATTAACCATGGTGTAACTCTCTTAGGAATTTAATCAAACACCTAACAGCTGAAGTAGACTAGAAGGTCTGAAAATGGAATTTCCTTTTTCCCTCAACCAATTTTAACTGGAACAACCCAAATTAGTTCTTTAATATCACATACTACAACTTAGTTCCACATGCATGGCCTATTTCTAATCCCCAAAACATATTTGAACCCTTAACCTCTTGCATGGAAGTTGTAGAAATAGTACTTACCCGGATGGAGGACAATCTAGTGGTGGTCTTTCTTGATTCTTGAAGGTTTGATCAAGATTTGGGTGATTATGAAGCTAGGATCCCTCTTTATCTCTCTATATTGCTCTCGACTCTCTCTAAATTCTGTAGAAAATTACCCCAAATGAAGCCCCAAAGCCTATTTATCAAAATGGGGTCGGGTTATGAAAATAGGAAAAAGAAGCCTCTGAAATCGGGTCTGTGGTTGCATAATGGACTTCAGAACATGAATGAGGTTCGCAAAATGGATCGCGGAATTGGTGCCCAAAACTGGGCTGCACTGGATAGGTTTGTGGCCATTTTGTGGTCGCATAACCACTTTTGCACTAGCATAATGGCCGCAGAATTGCATTATGCCAGCCTTTGGGAATTTGATCATAACTTTGTGTAGGAATGTCCAAATGACGAACAGTTTGAAGCGTTAGAAACTAGACTTGAAGAGATTTCATCTGATAGAATGTTAATCATATTAAACCTTATGTATATATAGATATACTTGTTCAAAGTGTGGGCTTGTGCGAATTAATTTGGAATTTTAGCCTATTATGAAATTTTCCAATTTGACTTACACTTTGGCCTCTCTTTGGACCCCACATTACTTATTATGTGACTTATACACTTATTTACCATATAAAATTCATTTTCATCATATTTATAGCACATAAAATATTTATAATAGTAAAATTTTCCGGGGCCTTACAGAAATCACCTTACTAGGCACATAATCAATAGAACCTCTCCACTCGACTCTCGGACATCCCAGCATCGCTAAGGTCACAGATATAGCGTGACAATCTTGAACAGCATGACACGGAGATAGCCAATCCATGCCCAATATCACATCAAAGTCAACCATGCTAAGCAATAGCAGATCCACTCGGGTCTCCAGACCCCAATAGCTATAACACATGACCGATACACTCGGTCTACAACAATAGTATTGCCCACCGGAGTCGACACATGAACAGATGTGACTAAGGACTCGCGGGGCATATCCAGAAATTGGGAAACATATGATGAAACATAGGAATACATGGAACCAGGATCAAATAACACCGAAGCATCTCGGTGACAAACTAAAACAATACTTGTAATCACTGCATCTAAGGACATAGCATCTGGTCTGGCTAGAAATGCATAAAATCGGGCCTGACCTCTACCGGATCGAGCTCCCCCTCTAGGGAGACCTCTAGCTATCGGACCCCCAATAAAATGAGGACATTGTCTCCTCATATGCTCGAACTCCCCACACTCGTAACAACTCCCTGGTAATGGAGATGGGGACTGAAGGGAACAGCTAGCACCATGATAACCTCTAGAAGAATCAGGCATAGATGAGTTATGAACCGATGGTGCTCGAAATAAACTTTGGGCTGGAAAAGCACTGAATGATGGGTGCCCCTGATGAGAACAGTGAGGACCACGACCAGCGGATCCACCATGATAACCTGAGCGGCCCGACCGAGCTTTCCTAAACGGACGACCCCTGCCGTGCTGGAACTGCCCCCTTGAAGGAACACCACCAAAACTACCAGATCCCCGGGGCCTCTTGGCCTCCCTCTCATCTTGCTCCTGGCGACGAACCGACTCAATCTCTCGGGTAATAACAACAACTTGCTCAAAAGTAGAAAATGATACCCTCTCTCTAGTCATAAGAATACGGAGCTGATACGAGAGGCCATCCACAAATCTCCTGATCCTATCTCTCTTTGTAGGGACTAACCAAATAGCATGACGGGCAAGCTTCGAAAACCTCATCTCGTACTATGACACCGTCATCTCACCCTGTCGCAGCTGCTCAAACTGCCTGCGCAGCTCCTCTCTGCGGGACTGTGGAACATACTTGTCTAAGAAGAGAGTGGAAAATTGCTGCCAAGAAAGCGGCGTTCCACCACTGGGCCTACGCCTCTCAAAAGCCTCCCACCAAGTAAATGCAGCTCCTGAGAACTGGAAGGTAGACCCCACTGGTCTCCAATATCCCTGTCGTACGAAGCATCCTCTGACACTTGTCTAAGAAACCCTGGGCATCCTCGCCCTCAACACCACTGAAAGTCGGAGGCTGAAGCCTCTCAAATCTCTCCAACCTGCGATGCTCGTCGTCAGCCATAGCAGGAACCACAAAATCCTAGGCTGGTGCAACAAGCTGAGCTGGAACTGCCTCCGGGGTCTAAAGCCCCTGGATAACCTGCTCAGGTGTACGGGCAGCTGGAGTCTGAGTACCTCCCCCGGCCTAAGAAGTAGCGGCTGAAGCAGGAATAGCGACTGCTTGAGCAAGACTGGTGCATGCAGTCAGAATCTGGGCCATGGTCTCTTTAAGAACTGGAATAACAATAGGCACAACTGGTGCCTGGGCTGATCCCACTGGAGCATATGTGGCTGGGACCTGATCTGGAACAATAGGCGGGTCTATGGGCACATCCCCGACAGCTGCGCGGGCTGTACCTCTACCCCTACCACGGCCTCACCCCATCATGGGCCTCACTGGTGGCTGATCGCCCTGTTCGGTAGCGTGTGTCCTCATCATCTATGAGAGAATGAAACAACAAAAGTTTAGTTGCCAGAATCAATAAATTCGCACGACAAGAATTCAAGAATGTGAGGCTTTCCTAAGGGTTCTGGAGCCTCTCGGAGATAAGTACAGACGTCTCCGTACCGATCTACAAGACTCTACTAAACCTGCTCATGACCGGTGAGTCCTATGCAACCTAGGCTCTGATACCAACTTGTTACGACCCCAAATCTACACTGGTCGTGATGGCGCCTATCGTCGTACTAGGCTAGCCAATTTAATGAACATAAATCAAGGAACTCTCCATTTAAAATAATAACTCGATTTATCATAAACTTACAGGTGTAGTATTTCACAAATGCGAAAAATCAAGGAAAACATTTGTATAATAACATCCCCAAAACTCGGAGTCAACCGTCATGAGCAACTAAATAGAACACAGTAACTGGCATGATTTCCTTAATACATCTAGTCTAGGAAAAAATGTAAATAGCGACAAAATGAGAAGGAGAAGGGTGGGGATGCGAACGCCATGCAACTACCTTACAATCTCCGACAACTGCTCCACTGATGATAAATCAAATCTCAATCGATCCGGGCACGTGGATCTGCACACAAGGTGCAGGGAGTAACGTGAGTACACCAACTCAGTAAGTAACAAATATAAATAAGGACTTGAGTGTAGTGACGAGCTCTAAAAATCATGTAAATTCATAGAATAAACATCAGTGCAAATCAATAAATCAAGTCAGGGATCTACGTCCCGAAGGATTCATAAAACTCCAGTTTTCCCTTTTCAAATTTCATATAAAACATTGGTTCAACATTTATCGTTTAGAGGCAAAAATGTAAAAAAGAGTGAAAACAGTAGTTTCATAGCAAATAAGCCCCTCGGGCACAGTGTTACTCACAAATAAAGTCTCTCAGCCACTCGTGACTCATCTCTCGTCAATTAGCACTCACACTCAGCACTCCCGCTCAATAGGTTCCATATAATAACCGATTCGGCGTGCAGCCCGATCTATATATATTTATATAATGTTACGGCGTACAGTCTGATCCATAAATAGTCGATTGCGCTCACTGGGGGTGTACAGACTCCGGAGGGGTTCCTTCTACCCAAGCGATATATCGTTGCGGCGTGCAGCCCGATCCACTATATATATACCGATGCGGCGTGCATCCCGATCCAATATATGTGTGTGTGTGTGTGTGTGTGTGTGTGTCTGTGTCTAATGATGCGGCGTGCAACCCGATCAATCACTACCCTCAGAATCTGGCTCTCGCGTCGCTCAGTCATCACCCTCGCAAGCCACTCGGGAAACTCACCACAAATCACGAGGACTCAGCCCAAAATATCTTTCATTTGTTTGAAAACAAGGTGATAAAAAGGAATAAACCATGAACAAGTATAAATCAGGACTGAGATTATATTTTCTATCAAAACAGTGTGAGAATAGTAGTAAAAACATCCCTGAGGATCCAAACAGGTCGGCACGAGGCCCCAAACATTGCATACAGCCCAAAACATAGTATAAATATCTAAAATACGGAATATCATGTGATTTAAAATCAAATACGCGACTTAGTAGTCACTACGAGACGGACCAATTCACAATCCCTACCGGTGCACACCCACACGCTCGTCACCTAGCATGTGCATCACCTCACTTATCAAATCAGTACAGAAATATCAGGGTTTTATACCCTCAAATCTAGATTTACGTTCGTTACTTACATCAAAGCGGAAGAAAAATACTTCATGCCTTTGCCCCTCGACTCGGACTCAATGTGCTCTGTATCTATTCAAAACAGATTGATATCATCAAAATATGCTAAAAAGACAAAGCCCACTCGAAAATATCCAATTTACAACAAAAATCTCAAAATTCGCCAAACCCGACCCCCGGGCCCACATCTCGGATTCCGATAAAAATCACAAACTAGAATCCTTACGCTCTCACGAGTTCATGCATACCAAATACATCAAAATTGGAGCCCAAATGGCCCCTCAAATTCCCAATTTATACTTCCAAATTTCAAGCCCTAATCTCCAAAATTTCTCAACTAAAACATGATTAAACTATGGAATAATCGCCATAAATACAAGATACAAGGTCCATGTATCTTACCTCACTGAATACACTTGATTCCAAGTTGAAATCCCAGCTCAAAGCTTCAAAATCCATAAAAATGGTGAAGAAATGAGTGAAAATTTGTGATGGCAACCTTATATAGGTTCTGCCCAGCCATTTAGCACCAGTGACCCTATGTCTGCGCCTGCGGCGCTGCACCTACGGAAAATCCCTCACAGGTGTGGATTCTCACTAAGCAAAATTTCCGTATTTACAGTCCTTTACACGCACCTGCGGGCCCGCAGGTGCGATCCAACTTCCGCACCTACGCTCCCAGGACAGGTTCCACTTTTCGCATCTACACAAGGTCTTCCGCACCTGCGGCTCCCTATCCGCAGGTGCGGCCACACCAGAAGGCCTGCACTAGCAGCCATTTGCTGCCTTTTTCCAACTTCCAACCTTCCAAAAATCACCCGAAATTAATCACGAGCATCTCGGGGCCTCAACCAAAGGTACCAAACAAGTCATACGCCAATATACCAACCTAGTCGAACCCTCGAAATGCTCAAAATAACATCAAAACACCAAATCAAATCCAAATTCAAGCCTAAGGATTTCTAAACTTCCGAAATTTGCCAATGGAGCCGAAATCACCCAAACCACGTCCGACTCACTTGAAAATTGGCACACACATCCCAAATGACCCTAACGACTTGTTCCAACTTTTGGAATTCCATTACGACCCTGATAGGAAATGTTCCACTGCTGACCGGAAATCACCAAATATCAAATTTCGCCAATTCAAGCCTAATTCTACTCCGGACCTCCGAATGACATTCTGAACATACTCCTAAGTCCCAAATCACCTAATGAAGCTACCCGAGCCACAAAAACCACATTCCGATATCCTTTACCTATAAGTCAACTTCCAGTTGACTTTTCCAACTAAATCACCATCCTAAGAGACTAAGTGTCTCATTTCTCATCACAACCAATATGAACCCGAACCAATCAATCCAACGCAACACAAAAGAGCTGAACCATACAAAAATAAAGCAGAAATGGGAAAAATAGGGCTAAAATCTCGGAACAACCGGTCGGGTCATTACAAGTATTTTCCCACTTCGGCTCAGAGAGGGTAGTTTCGTCCCAGCCCGACCTTACTTGGTATTTATACATGGAAAAGGTTATTTTGGGGACTTTTGACACATCGTAGATCTAAGTAAACCAAGGAGAAGGTGGAGAATAAAAAACTCAAGGATTTCATCATTCAATCCTCACTCGAGACAAGGGTTTTGATTGTTTTATGTTTTCCTTTAACTTAAAAATTGTTATGATGAAATACTCCATATCCACAGAGTAGTTATATTTGGATTTTGATGGATTTGGCATCTTCATACTTGTTCGTGGATTATAACTCTAGTTTTTATGTATTGAATCGTTTTGGATGTTTTAACCATTGCATCTATATTCAATTGTTCATGTAAACGGGAGAGGCATAACTTGTGAATTCTTTGCATTATATTTTTTTGGTTAAATTCATTAATTCTAATTAGTAGTCGGAATAGGCTAGTTGAATTATTGATTAAACCTCGTTAGGAAGATAATCGATAGAGGTTCTCCTAAAGACCAATCCACTACGAATTCTTTTCATAACTTCTTGTGCTTAAAATTAGTTCATCTTGTGAGGTTGAGACTTAATCGACGAAGGAGTTTCTACTAAGCAATTGAATTAATAACCAAGTGAATTCAAGAGAATCACTTAAAAATTAGAAGTGAATTATCTCAATTGTTGATCATCTTGGATAATCTAGCTATAAACTACAAAAATATTGTTTAACTCAAATCCTCGTGGATACAATATTATATTATGCTATATTCAACTATCGAGCATATTAAGTGTGTGTTTTGCGCTCGTCATTTCTGCAGGTGTTAACAATCACCAGGGTAATCATCAAACAAAGGGTGCTAAAGGATCTCATAAACAAGCTAAACCAATGGAGGATCAACAGCTGGAGCTTTAGCCAGGAAGAAATCCAATAGAATAGTAAACCCTAGAGGTTATGTTCAGGTTTTTGAGGATGTTTAAGGTGCTCCGGTGGATATTTCAAGAAATGATCAATTTGGTAAGGTTAGTACAAAGGTAGTGGAGGATATAGTGAGTTCTTCTCATCAAAGAGTTGAAGGCAAGGTGATGGAAACTAATGGAATAGTAATTCTTGTTGCTCCTGCTACAGTAAACCCTAGTTTGGGTGATGATTGTGATCTTCAATTCAAAGCAAGTCAGGTGGCATTGGGAGGTATGGATCAGATTACTTCGGTGTTGAAGGAGGCTACAAGGAAGGTACATGATGATATTGACCTCACCATAAGGGCAGGTGATTCTGACACTAGGTAAAGCAAAAATGTAATTCAAATTGATGTTCCTACAGTTGATGATCCTGGATCTTATATGGGAAAACATTTAGTATTACATGTGGCATATTAGAAAAGGGCATTCTCATTAATCATAGGGGCTAAAAGGAGTTGGGGATGATAGCTAAGAATCATGAACCATATCCTTTGGCACTTCAGCTGATAGACAATGATAACGGTGAACAGGAGGAACTAGGAGATGATATTGATAAGCAATCAACAATTACAAATTTCAAAAAGAAGCCATGGATGGAGACATCTCACCTAGAAGTGCTGATAAGAAGAAATCAGCTTGGAAACATGCAAAGAAGAACAAAGAGAAGTATGTATCTGTTAGGGTGAAACCAAAAAGGAGTGGCATTTCTCTTTCAAGATGATATCTACGGATAGAGGTGGCAAATGGGCGGGTTGGGTTGAATTTGGGCGGGTCAAGATGGGTAAGGTCAATAAATGGGTCATTGCCTAACCCAGCCCAAAGTGTACTTGGGCTAAGATGGGCTGGGTCAAGATGGGCTAAACAATGGGTCATAACCC
>ML385030.1:10136-35543 GCA_005239525.1 Nicotiana knightiana
AGGGGTTCTCAAGGTGATAATATTGGTGATAGTTCACAACTAAATGAGCTTCAAGTTTATTTGTCACAGGGACTTGAATCAGAGAATCCCGACGGCTCCTTTAATATTTTGGAATGGTGGAAGGAAAAAGAAAAACACTATCCGATTCTTTCAAGGATGACTCGAGATATTTTAAGTATTCAAGCTTCAACAGTGGCATCGGAGAGCGCTTTCAGTCAAGCGAGACTTCAAATCGGTGATCATTGAGCGTATATGAGGGAAGCTTGGAAAATCAATACTCTTCAGAGATTGGATCCATTCGGAACGAAGAGACTTTGAACTTGCTGAATCACAACTAGAGACAGACGAAACTTACGAAGAAATGCTAGCGGAACTTGCGGAGGATGCTGCTTCACGCAGAAACGGTGATGAACAAGCTTCTTTTCCACCACCACCAACGAAAATTCCTCCAAACCTTGAAGGATTATGAAATTTGTAAGAGATAATATGTAACTTGTATTTTGGCACATCTTCATTAGTTTTTGTTCCTTTGAATGGTGGTATTAGCACCTTGTTGTGCTCATTCCATTGGGGGAGGAAGACTAAGAAAGATATTTCCATTTTTTGTTAATGTCGTAATAATAGAAATTATAAGGCATTTCCTTAAATATTTCTTTACAATTTTTTTGTGTTTAAATTTGAATTAGAAAATTTAAGTCACAATTATATAATATAATTTTACAATAAATAGCCTTGGATAAAAAAAATTCAAAAAAAAAATAGCCCGGCCCGCTTAGGCCGGGCCCATATAGGTTACACCTACTAGGTCCGTTTAGCCCGGGACCGTTTGGGTCCGGCCCGCTAGAGCTCGGGACCGTTTGGCCTGGCACATTTAGCCCATTTAGGCACGGGCCCGGATCACAATACAGACTTACAAAACTCTGCCCCTTATCTAAGATTCATGTGAGAACCAAGTTTATATGAATTTATATGTAATTGGAAGCATGCAAAATGCTGGGAAAGAAAAAAAGAAAAAGAAAGCAAAAATAAATACTATATCAGCAAGGTTCATCGGCAAAACATCACAAGTCAAGAAGAGGTTAAAGATACTTAAAACTATAATAAATGATTAATCTTACGTAAATTAGACAATGCCCTACACTCATATCCAGATGAAACAAAATTAGTTCTATTCCAGTGGAGTACCTCCATTCCATCCCTGTTATCTTCCATCAGCCTCTCTCTTGATAATCTATTGTATCAAACAAACAACATAAGATTATCCCTACAAATGAGATCAAAGTTTGGTCCTAAGTAGTTACTGTTACTGAATAGTTAAGTCAAGAAATCTTTTTAAACTGAATATGAATCAAGAAAGCCGAGAAACACAAAAAATTAAAATATCTTTAAAATGATTAAATTCTAAATAATAAGCAAATCAAAGAATAATAACTAATTTTAAGCCATGTTAGAGTCTAGAATATGGACGATAACATTTCTTTAAATGGATTTCTCTAAGGGATCTATCAATTTCTCTTTCTGGCAATGTTGAACCATACACAAATTATAACATGGTGATAATATTGCTGTGGATAATAATTGCTGGATCATCTTATTTGTTATTCTATAAGTTGTGCTTTGAGAGTTTGCATTAGGTATTGAATGAAAGATTTATCATTGTCCATGAGTCACTGTATACTGGCATTAAGTAATTGTTGATGAAATCATTTCTTTGCTTCCTATTTTTTCTCTAATTAAGTCTTGTGTTCCTTGAAACAACTCTATTTGCTTGTATAAGGAAAACCTTTGTATCTGCACTTACAATTGATCAAACTTCAATAGTGTACAGACATAAACTACACAATATTATTCAATGACAGGAGAGTTACTTACGAAATAGGTGCCTGTCTTGTTCAGAATGCCACCACCTCTAGAGGCAAAATTGACCCCGTCCTCCAATATGACATCTTCTCTTAAGGATTGATTTAGATATGCTGGTGGCCGTGGAAGTCCCATTTCGTCACCTGCTCAATAGGTATAGTTAACACTTAACACTAGGGGAAAGATGATCTGGAAGTTCCTTGCAATTTATCATGTGGTCTAGAGTTGGAGCAAACTGCAATAACATTATTCGTTCTTGTAAAATCACATTGGTTGTTAAATGAAGCCATAGTTCCTTGGTTGTTTGCATCAAATGAAGAGTTTTCAGTTAGAGTGGGCATGCATTATTACTAAAGGTCTATGATTTTTGAATCTAAACTGATCAGTTAGCAATATCAACCTACAATTTTATATATCTAAGCCTAGTTTACTTCATTCTGTTTGTGCTAAGAGCATTGGTCTAAGAGAATTTTTAGATACGATTCTCTTGAAGGAATAATGACTTTATTTATACTCTTTTGTAGGTGGAGTAGATGAAGAAAATGAAGACGGGGGCAGTGATGAAGATCTAAACCTGTCACGATCCCAAACCAACCCGGTCGTGATGGTGCCTATCGTGGAGCTAGGCAAGCCGACACACTCTCAAACAATTCGATTTTTCATTAAAAATTAGGTAAAAGCCTTTTCAAACTGAAATTTGAATAAAGAGATAAACTCAAAACCATAATGCGGAAAATAAAAGCCCGACATCGGGTGTCACTAATTCATGAGCTAATACTACAATTGTTCTGAAATATAACAAGACATCATAGTCTAAGAATAGCCAAAATACACTAAAAGGAAGATAAAGAAGGAGAAAGACGGGACTGTGATCGCCAGGCAGTTACCTCGCTATCTCCGATGAAAGTCCGCGACTGGAATAGTCAACAGCCGCTACCGTGGCCCGAGATACCTGAATCTGCACACAAGGTGCAAGAGGTAACGTGAGTACACCAACTTAGTAAGTAACAAGCCCAAACTACGCACTGATAGACAGTGACAGACCAAACTTCAACAGATAACAAAATTAAACTGTACAGTAAAGTATACATGCTTTCCAATCAAGTATTCAGCTCAAGAAGCAAGGTAAATACAAATATGACCAACATGAAGTAATAAGCTCAGCATATCTCTAAGTGCCAATGCACAGAATGCATGAAATGTACCATGTGCCTCCACTCTCAAGCGCTCAACCACTCGGTACTGTATATGGCCGCCCAGCCCAGAGAAGATCCATCCCGGAATGTATACACATCGCAACAACAGACACTTAGTACCGAGGAAGGCTATTCCAGCCCTATGGAGAAGATCCATCTCCAGGTAATAATACTTCGGACAAGATCCATGACCAGGGAAGATCCATCACTCAAAATATCATCTGCGCTCACTGGGGGTGTGTTACAAACTCCAGAGGGGCTCCTACAACCCAAGCATTATCATAATCATCAACATAACCGTTGCGGCGTGCATCCCGATCCCATAAATGTCACTCATAATCAGGATCTCGTCCTCACTCAGTCATCACTCTCCAGTCTCACACACACGGACTCACAATGTCATGAAACTAGCCCGAAATAATGATATGATGTGCCAACTAATAACAACAGAGACAGAGACATGATATGATATGCAGGAATAAGAATTTGTACAAAATATCAATGACACAAATGAGATGACAGCAAGAAACGACCACTCGGGTCTCAACAGTATCGGCGTGAAGCCCTAACAGGATATCTGGCATGAGTTACAACACATATACTTAATCACATGATAGAACCAGGGATATCAGCAAGAAAGAATCACTAAGCGGTGTCGTGAAATGAACCAGGCCAGAATTCTCACGGTGCACGCCCACACGCCCGTCACTTGACATGTGTGTCACCTCAATACCAATCACATAACACATAGCTCGGGGTTTCGAACCCTCGGAACCACGTTTGGAAGCGTTACTTACCTCGATCAAGCCAAAAATCCTACTCCGCGACGCCCTTGCCGCTCAACTCGGCCTCGAAACACTTCGAATCTATCCAAAATCAGTATATTATCATTGTTGGTCGAAATCCCAATGCACACGCAAGTGTACGTGGTCGACAAGTAATATAGGATTTAAAGTCCAGATATCGTACCCACAGAGACTTGTGTAAACTACTAGCTAATTCACTTCAATTGTTCTTTAACCAAGCCAATATAAAACCAATGATGTACTAATTTATACTAAAATTATATGAAATAACTAATTATCAAGTAACAAGAACTATTATAATGTATTCAGTAGAGATAAATATTCCAGGGTTATGGTCTATTCACCACTCATATTGCATTCTAATTAACTTTTCCTTTCATATAGTTTACTCATGGTTGCTAATTAATCGATAAATATTCTCATAGTCTTCTTCCGAAGCACTCTTCACNCCCAAGCATAACATAGATAGTATATAGAGCCTAATCAATGGCCAATCAATTAAGCAATTAAATATAGAATTGAAGAAACAACCATATGTTGAGTAAACTATATTCAAAGTTAAATTAATGTCGAATAACAATATTCATGGCTAAACCACAACCCCAGAACAATGGGTGTTTAGCCACTCATGCTTTGATCAAACAATTGCATAAATGTGCATGAACTGCAAATACTTGAATAAAACTGAAGAAAACTGATAATCCTTGCTCCTTCAATGAATCCGTGTGTGTATTTTGCTCCCAAAAGTCGTCTCCCCCTTTGTGATATGTTTTTGGGTCTATTTATACGGTTGGAATAAACCCTACCCGTCTAAAAGACTCCTATCTTGGCTTGGAAACTCTTAAGACCATTAAAACTCGGACCTCGTCGAAATAGGCACCCAGGCGTTATGGGTCTAACGCCTGGGTAACGCCAGGCCCCCCCAGGCGTTTTGGCTCTAACGCCTGGGTAACGCCAGGCTTGCCCAGGCGTTTTGGCTCTAACGCCTGGGTAACGCCAGGCCACCCCAGGCGTTTTGGCTCTAACGCCTGGGTAACGCCAGGCCACCCCAGGCGTTTTGGCTCTAACGCCTGGGTAACGCCAGGCTTGTCCCAGATTCTTCCTTTTCGACTCTTGCACATATTTTCCGGCGTTTATGCTCTCATTTAGCTCGGCTTCCATTTTCAACTCACCTGCACATTAAATAAACTCCATTAAGCACACATGACGTGTATTTTTATCATTAAAACACCTAAAATGCACGGTATATAATGCTAAAAATCATGAATTCTAGCCACGCATCAATCATCAATATACGCTAAAGGAATGAATTCCATATGAAAATTATCACATTAGACCAAAAATCCCGAATTCGGTTCAAACCCGGCCCTCGGACCCACGTCTCAGAATTCGACAAAAATTACGAAACTTGAAAGCCCATTCACTCACGAGTCTAACCATACCAAATTTTCTCTAATCCAATAACAAAATCCCATTCAAAACCCCCAAAATCCAATTCAAGAATTCTTCCTCATTTTCCCCAATTTTCCACCCCAAATCAAAAATTAAGGATGAAATTAAAGGCATAATCATAGAATTTGACCAAAATTAGATAGAAATCACGTACCCCAAACACTCACGCAAGAATCTCTCCAAAAATCGCCTTCTACCGAGCTCCCACTTCAATTTCATGATACAAACTCAAAACCCTCGTTTTGAATCTTTTAAATCTGCCCAGGTATACTTTCATCGCGATCGCGGAATTTGACTCGTGATTGCGAAGCACAAAAATGGACTGCCCATACATTAACCCTACGAGATCGCGAGACTACCCACGCGATCGCGAATCACTGGTCCACCAACCTATGCGATCACATCCTTACACACCCGGTCGCATAGAACAATTCACCTCACCTCCTCACAGCTCGATTACTTCTACGCGAACGCGACATTGGCCACGCGTTTGCGAAGAACATCTTCAAACACGCACTCGATCGCATTCCAAACTCCGCGATCACATAGGACAAACTCGCCTCTGCTCCAAATAAGCCTACGTGATCGCGACCTACCCACGCGATCGCGTATAAGGAAACTAGAAAGATATACCAACAGTTATCAGCCAATATGCAAAGTCCAAAAATTATCCGTTAACCTTCCGAAACTCACCCTAGGCCCCCCAGGACCTCAACCAAGCATACCATCAAGTCCCACAATATCATACGAACTTAGTCGCACCTTCGAATTACTCAAAACAACATCAAAACGCCAAATTACCCTCGGATTCAAGCCTAAGAACTTCTAAACTTTCAAATTCCACAAACGACACCGAAACCTATCAAATCACCTCCTACTGAGATGAAATTTGCACACACATCACAAATGACAACCTATTGCAACTTCCGGAATTCCATTCCAACCCCGATACTTAATTATCCACTGCTGACCGAAAATCATCAAATTTCCAATTTCGCCAATTTAAGCCAAATTCTATCACGGACCTCCAAATTACATTCCGAACGCGCTCCTTAGTCCAAAATCACCTAACAGAGCTATCTGAACCATAAAACTCCCAATCTGAGATCGTTTGCTCATAAGTCAACATCCAGTTGACTTTTCCGACTTAACCTTCTAAAATAGAGACTAAGTGTCTCATACCACTCCAAAACCACTCCAACCCCGAACCAACCAACCCGATGCAACAAAATAAAAATGGATAACACATAAAGAAGTAGAAATGGGAAAAACATGGCTATAACTCTCGGAACGACCAGCTTGATCATTACAACACCTTACTTAAGAGAATTTTAAATTGTTGATAATTGTAGATGCATATGGGGGTTTCCAGGAATATTTGTTATCAAAATATTTTAAAATTTTTAACTCTTGAAATATCAAATGTATGTACTTGGTAACATTTCATCACTATCTATGGATTTATTATTAGCTTGTTGGATAATTTGGATTATGAATAGTTTCATTTTGTTATTTATATAAATTTTAGTGTTCTATAGTTTATTGTATATATATGTAAATATTTATTTATAACAGGTGGAAATATTTTCAATTCAATTAAACTATTACAATAGCTAACAGAACTGTTGCCATAGGACCTGCAAACCGTTCCAAAATAATCTAAAAATCGTTGCAATAGGTAGTTCAACCGTTGCAATATCTTAAAGAAATTGTTGCCATTTCTATAACAGCCGTAACGGTTTAATAGATATAGTAACGATTATTGACCGTTGCATTTAACGTTATGGTAACGGAAATTAACCGTTGCAGTTGATAAGAATAACCGTTCCAACAGGAAGAGGGAAAACCGTTGAGATAGACTTTACTATATCAACGATTATTTGAACCGTCCTAAAAATCGTTCCATAAGCTCTATAGGCATGCCAGCTTGTGGAACGGGCGCTGAACCGTTGCAATACATTTATGGCAACAGCTTACCTATCTGTTCATGCGTAGCCAAAGGTGAATTTTCCAGTAGTGACTATTATTCCAATTAAATTTAGCTCAAAGATGCGCAGGACTAAAGTTAAACTTGAAAATCGGAGACTAATACAACAAGTGGACCTAATAATTAACTGAAGATTCAATCTTTTTGTAGAAGTGAAGTACAACGTAGTTAGCAAAGCTTCATTAGAATCCGAAGAGTATTAAACTAAAACCCATTTATATGAAAAGATATTGTTTAAACTTCAATTTTTTTTGTAGAGGTAAAGTGGTAAACTATAAATTCATCATTTAACGATTAAATAGAATCAGAATAACTTTGAAACCAAAAGTCATTAATTAAAGATTAAGTAGAACCAAAAACAACAGTCAAAAAAAGCGAGAACACATCGAATAGCATGAGCCCAAAACTCTGAATAAATATTGCTTGTTAGCATACAGAGAGGACCAAACTGTTGTGGAAACGCATGCACTGTATATTCTTTTATGTTATGATCGTATAAAATAGACTAGCAAGTATAGGGCGAATGAAATCGTATAAGATAGACTCTCAAGTATAAACTGAATCGAGTATAAGGAATAGACTGAATGAATTTTAAGATACCATTAATCAATACAATCAAGAGTAAGCGGAAAAAAACTTATTGGTGAGTGATGCACGGAAAGGCAAGAGACAGCAAAATGCTTTTCATTTACATTCCTTGTTAACGAACCATTATGATAATCAATATATTTATGCTCTTAGTCATTTAAGAATAGAAATAACTTGGTCTCATACTTTTTCAGCTTTACTTGTGCAGGTATCCATTCCAGATATAAGTACTTCTTACAAAGGCATAAATCTAGAAGGTAAAGTCTTTCCCAGGGACAAAGAATCGGGACGAATTACTTCTGCGTCTCAAAGAACTTAATTTGGGTAACAACACATTGATAAAGCTGATAAGAATTGTAGGATTGAGAGAGGTGTTGTCACGGCCCAAAAATCACTAGTCGTGATGGCACCTAACTCGATCCGTTAAATAAGCCAACTAACAATCAATACAATCCAAATGAAATTATAGGAGAATAGTGAAGAATTATCTGGACATTTACAAGTTAACCCAAGAAAACTAGTAGAACGAATCACGAGCTTCTAAGACTTGGAATTTACAAAGCTGATACAAACAATTACACAATCTGTTTGAATATTACATAAACAGATTAACAAATTTAAGGCTACCAAGGACAAGTGGAAGCTATATCCGGAATGCACGAACATCTTCAAGGTCAGCTCCCGACATCACCTGCAGCTCCGCTCCAAATATCTGCACGCAAGGTGCAGAAGTGTAGTATGAGTACAACTGACCTCATGCACCTAGTAAGCATTTTGTCTAACCTCGTCGAAGTAGTGATGATGCTTTTTAGTAAAAAGATGCTCACTAATAAAAATATGTACCGAAATCTAGCAATAGAACTATACTACAGTATATAATGATAGAGTACACGAAATGAATGTACAAAACAATAACAGAGTACTAGAAGAGATCACAGTTCAACAGTTTCCAATATCTCAACCAATATTTTCCTTGGGAGCGAAACCAATAAACCACAATAGTCACCCAATAACTTTTATAACGTGAGGAATATACTCTGATATCAAGTCAATTGCACGAAAACACCCTTCGTGCATTTATCTCATCCTCACCAAATATGCATATAACAGTACTAACCGGATGGAAGAAATGCCCATAACAGTAATGATAAAGTAGGAAATATGCAAGTAGCAATAATGAACGAGAATGTACATAAGAGCATCAATAACAGAGCAGGCGGAAAGCATAGAGATGATGACAACAATCAGGAAAAAGAATGTAACTTCAATTAACTAGCATGGTGGATGCATAAATACAAATGTAACGAATAAGAGGGGAAACATGATATTTATGAGTTAAATAATAGAAGCATGAATGACTAACATGGTAGAAGGAATGTACTAAGTGAAACAAAAATAGATACGACAAAGATATAATTATGACAACAGCAAGTAGGCTTGGTATTTGAATGTTTAGCAAGTAGAAGGCATGAGTGACACAATTACAAATAAGATAAAGACCAAGAACATGCCATTAACGACAAGTCACATAAGAACCATAAATACAACAATAACAACTCAATGTTATGGCATGGACGTATATACAAAAGAAAGATATCACAATATAATGCATGTCCCTCGTCCTCACCTGCATGGAAACACCCATCGTGCCATGAACTCTTGATAATATAAAGCATGATAATATAAATGAAATGACACGGCATCATCCTTCGTATTTTACACTCACATAACATGGCACAACATCACCCTTCGTGATTTTACTCACAAATGATATGGCACGACATCACCCTTCGGGCTTTTACTCTCAATAATATGGCACGACATCACCCTTCGTGCTTTTACTCTCAATAATATGACACGACATCACCCTTGGTGCTTTTACTCTCAAATAATATGGCACGACATCACCCTTCGTGCTTTTACTCTCAAATAATATGGCACGACATCACCCTTCGTGTTTTACACTCTTCCTCACATGATAATGTATAAACAATGGCACGACATCACCCTTCGTTCTTTACACTCTCCCTCACATGATAGTGTATATACAATGGCTCGGCATCACCCTTCGTGCTTTACACTCTTCCTTACCAAGCATATTTATATCAATGAGAAACAAGGCAGGAAGCATAAATAACGTCAAGGAGAGTGTTTAAACGAATATTTCAAATGAATCCCAATCACAACTTTCCAAGAAAACAATAGTTCAATAAATCCGCAAGAACCTTATTATTCAAGTATCACAACAAATCTCACAAATGATCTACAACACAAGTATAGAATCTAGTATCTCAAAAATATCGGCGGTAACAATGTATTAATGATTATGCATTAATGACCGAATTAAACACACCAATATATTCCTAGAATTGCATCAAATTTGATCAAGTTATAATAAGCTATGTCTTAGTTTCTAAAATTTAATACTATGTTCTTAGTATCTAGGAGTAAAGTAAGGCATGAGGCAAGAAGGTCACGTGATTCTACAAGACAAATTTTATAACATAATTTACCCATGAGCATGGTTAACCCCGGCAGATGCATATATGCTCGTCACCTCATATATGTATTACCCTCGCATGTAGAAAATAATGTCAAATAGTAGAAAAAATTCTCTCAACAAAGTTAGGCAAGACACTTCAATTCAGCGAACACAATACTCAATTTAGCTTTCCCTTTACAAATTCACCTTCGCTCGGCTCAATCTAACCAAAGAAGAATTTAATACATCACACAATGCAAGAGAAAATAATTTTAATTAATAAAGATGTGATTTTTATACAATTTCTGAAAAATCAACAAAAGTCAACCCCCGGGCCCTGTCGGTCAAAACCCGGGTCCATGGGCAGGTCTTGACTACCCATAGCCTCACGAGTCAAAATACGTATTTTGTTTCCAAATCCGTGTTCTATTCGACTCTCAAATCCTAAATTTTTATTTTTCAAAGTATTGACAAAATCCCCAAGTTTTTCCTTAGATTCTCATGAATTTGATGTTAAATCTTATGTAAAATCATGAAATGCAATTGAGAATTTATTAGAGGTACTTACACAATGATTTGGTATGAAAATACCATCACAAAATCGCCACCCATCGAAGCTAGGGTTCAAAATATTAAAAAATAAAGCTAAGTCTCGGAATTCTCAGCATTTAGTAGGCTACAGATGTCCCATTTGCGACAGGGGGTTTGCAAATGCGGAAAAAACATCGCAAATGCGACCCCTGACAGACCAGGCCTTCATTACAAATGCGATACAGAGTTCGCAAATGCTAAACTCTTCAGGCTTCGCAAAAGAGATAACTTCATCGCAAATGCGATCCAGTTCCCAGCAGCCCAGGTTCTCAAATGTGAACACTACCTCGCAAATACGGTAGTCGCATTTGCGACCAAAACATCTCAAATGCGATGAAACCAGAACAATACTCAAGGTTCTTACCAAAATACTCTAAAGCTAATCAGAAACTCACCCGAGCCCACGAGGCTCCAAACCAAACACCCACACAACTCTAAGAATATAACGCGAACTCGCTCGAGCGATCAAAATATCAAAATAACGTCTAGAATCACGAATTCTATGCCAAAACGCATGAAGATCAAAGTAAACTTCAAGAACCTCTAGAATCGCAACCAAGCGTCTGAACCATATTAAATCAACTCCAAATGGTGCCAACTTTTGCAGACAAGTTCTATATGACGAAACGAACCTACCCGAGGCTTCAAATCACGCATAACAACCTTGAAACGACAAGTCGTACCTCAAGTAAAAATCAATGAACTTTGAAACTTCAACTTCAACTTCTACAACTGAAGCCGAAACCTATCAAAACACGTCCAATTGACCTCGAATTTTTCACACACGTCAAATTTGACATTACAGACCTACTCCAACTTCCAAAATCAGAATCCGACCCTGATATCAAAAAGTCCACTCCCGGTCAAACTTCCCAAAAAATCCAACTTGTGCCATTTCAAGACTAATTCGACTACGGACCTCCAAATTACAATCCGGACGTGTTTCTAAGTCCCAAATTACCCAACGAAGCTAAAGAAACTAATAAGACTCCATTCCGAGATCCAATTCTAAAAGGTCAAACTTGGTCATCTCTTCCAACTTAGAGCTTAAATCTTGAAGTTAATTATTCCAAATCAATTCCGTATAACTTGAAAACCGACACCGACAATTTGCGCAAATCATAATGCATCATGCGATGATACTCGAGCCCTCAAACTACCGAGAAAAAGTGTAAATTATCAAAACAACCAGTCAGGTCGTTACATCCTCCACCACTTAAACATACGTTCGTCCTTGAACGTGCCAAGAGTGGTTCCAAAGCTATCAAATCACGGTGTAACCTTACTATCAAGATATCCGAGGGTGATCCCATGTCACCCAGCTCCATATAACCTGCCAACGCAACATAACTAGAGATCCTTACTTCAACCTCGTTCCTTACACCTTAGAACCCAATCTCTATCATCCCAAATTCACAAGACTGGAATCTCATATCTACACACTGTATAAACCTGAACAAGCTGTATTAGGTCATAACCATAACCCCAAGATGAAATCACACGGTACACCCCATCACTCAGACACTCATAGCAGGAACTTCTGACCACCATTACTGCCCAAAAAACAAATCTGGTGCTGGTAGAAAACCTCATATCGATTAGATCCTCGTTCAAAACTTTCATACTCTGCCGATGATGAAAGAAATTTCTTGCTGAACAAGGCACATAAGAACCATAAATAAGGCATTAACAACAAGTCACATAAGAACCATAAATACAACAATAGCATCTAAATGTAACTGCATGAACATATACACAAAGGAAAGATATCACAATATAATGCACGTCCCTCGTCCTCACCTGCATGGAAACACCCATCGTTCCATGAACTCATGATAATTTAAATCATGATAATATAAATGAAATGGCACGGCATAACCCTTCATGTTTTACACTCACATAACATGGCACGATATCGCCCTTCGTGCTTTTACTCTTAATAATATGGCACTATATCACCCTTCGTGCTTTTACTCTCAATAATATGGCACGACATCACCCTACGTGCTTTTACTCTCAAATAATATGGCACGACATCACCCTTTGTGCTTTTACTCTCAAATAATATGGCACGACATCGCACTTCGTGCTTTACACTCTCCTTTACATGATAATGTATAAATAATGACATGACATCATCCTTCGTGCTTTACACTCTCCCTCACATGATAATGTATATACGATGGCACGACATCACCCTTCGTGCTTTACGCTCTTCCTTACCAAGAATATGTATATCAATGACAAACAAGGCATGAAGCATAAATAACGTCAAGGAGAGTGTTTAAACGAATATTCCAAATGAATCCCATTCACAACTTTCCAAGACAACAATAGTTCAATAAACCCGCAAGAACCTTATTATTCAAGTATTCCAACAAATCTCACAAATGATCTACAACACAAGTATAGAATCTAGTATCTCAAGAATATCGGTCATAGTAATGTATTAATGATTATGCATATTGATGACCGAATTAAATACACCAATGTATTCTCAGGATTCCATCAAATTTGATCAAGTTATAATAAGCTAAGTCTTAGTTTCTAACATTTAATACTATGTTCTTAGTATCTAGGAGTAAAGTATGGCATGAGGCAAGAAGGTCATGTAATTCTATAAGACACAATTTTTAACCTAATTCACCCCCGAGTATGGTTAACCCTGGTACATGCATATACGCTCGTCACCTCATATATGTATCACCCCCCCCCCCCCCCCNAATTTAGCTTTTCCTTTACAAATTCACCTCCGCTCGGCTCAATCTATCCTAAGACAACTTAAATACATCACACAATGCAAGGGAAAATAATTTCAATTAATAAAGTTGTGACTTTTATATAATTTCTGAAAGGTCAACAAAAGTCAACCCCAGGCCCGCCAGTCAAAACTCGGGTCCAAGGGTAAGTCTTGACTACCCATAGCCTCACAATTCTAAATACGTATTTTGTTTCCAAATCCGAGTCCTATTCGACTCTCAAATCCTAAATTTTTATTTTTCAAAGTTTTGACAAAATTCCCAAATTTTTCCAAAGGTTCTCATGAATTTGATGTAAATCTTATGTAAAATCAGGAAATGCAGTTGAGAATTGATTAGAGGCTTCGCAAAAGCGATAACTTCATCACAAATACGATCCAGTCCCCAGCAGCCCAGGTTTGCACATTCGAACACTACCCCGCAAATGTGGTAGTCGCATTTGCGACCAAAACATCACAACCGAGCGTCCGAACCATGTTAAATCAACTCCAAATGCCAAATATTGTAGACAAGTTCCATATGACGAAATGAAGCTACTCGAGGCTTCAAATCACGCATAACAACCTCGAAAAGACGAGTCACACCTCAAGTAAAAATCAATGAACTTTGAAACTTCAACTTCTACAACCGAAGCCGAAACCTATCAAAACACGTCCAATTGACCTCGAATTTTTCACACACGTCACATTTGACATTAAGTACCTACTCCATTTTCCGCAATCAAAATCCGACCCCGATATCAAAAAGTCCACTCCCGGTCAAACTTCCCAAAAAATCCAACTTCTGCCATTTCAAGACTAATTCGACTACGGACCTCAAAATTACAATCCGGACGCGTTTCTAAGTCCAAAATCACCCAACGGCTAACGAAACTAATGAAACTATATTCCGAGATCCAATGCTAAAAGGTCAAATTTGGTCAACTCTTTCAACTTAGAGCTTAAATCTTGAAGTTTGTTCTTCCAAATTGATTCCGGATAACTTGAAAACCAACACCGACGATTTACGAAAATCATAATACATCATGCGGAGATACTTGATCCCTCAAACTACCGAGAAAAAGTGCAAATGCTTAAAACGACCAGTCGGGTCGTTACATCCTCCACTACTTAAACAGACGTTCGTCCTCGAACGGGCCGAGAGTCGTTCCAATGCTATCAAATCACGGTGTAAACTTACTATGCAGATACCCAGGGGTGATCACACGTCACCCTGCTTCATATAAGCCTACCAATGCAACATAACTAGAGATCCTTACTTCAACCTTGGTCCTTAAACCTTAGAACCCAATCTCTAACATCCCGAATTTATTACAAGACCCGAATCTCACATCTACATACTGTATAAACTTGAACAAGCTGTATTAGGTCATAACCATAACCCCAAGATGAAATATGTTACATCCCGAATTTTCGTACGTTAAAGTTTCGTCGTAAGTTAATCGACGTAAGTTCGGGAATGAGATTATTTTGAGATTATAAGTATTATGCTATTTCAAATAAGTTCGTGAAGGTGAGACGGTAAGCAAATCGAAGAAATGAGTTTTGTTGAAGTATGTCATTTTGAGATAAAATACGGTCCGAGCTATAATACCTGGTATTTATGGACTAGTATCATACAAGGTCCCACATGACCATGATAGTAAGATGTATAAAGTGTGTTAAAAGTGAGTAGTATTTTAAGTAATTTGAGATAATTCTTAATTATGTGGGTAAGTGATTAATTATTAATTTTTAGTGGAAGATTAATTAAGTGATTAGAAGCTTTTGATAAGCTTAATAAGCTCCCAACGTGGCAGCAAATGAGATCTTACTCAAACCCCAATTAGTGACTCTTAAACATGTAACTTGGTGTCAACTTTAGAGGATTTTGGTTGCTAAGTCATCAAAGAAGTGGGGCCTATACCCACTAGGATAAAAAACTTCTCCAATTCACCTAAGATAGATGCTTGTCTCTACAAAGTAATGAGTGAGATATCCTCTACAACAAAGTAATGGATATAGAATTAAGGATGAGATATTCAACAAAGTAAAGAATGAGATTTTCAACAAAGTAATGGATGTAGCTTCAACAAAAATTCTTATGAACCCCTACAATGTAATAGCAATGTGACTTCAATTCTAAGAGAACATGGTACAATCTTTCTCAAGAATATCATACGGATTTTCCCCTACTTTGATCCGCCATTACGTGTTTTTCACAAAAGACGTGGGTTAGAGGTATCGTTAAGAGAATCGACTTAGGTATGTTAAGGATATCCCTTCTTTCTTTTTGGCATGATCCATACGACACAAACGAAACGAGAAAATGCACGATTTCTATAAATGACTCTATTAATAGATATATTAGAGATGCTTATGTTCTTGATTTCCCCATGTGTCATATTATTCTATCATCTGTTCATGAGTCTCAGAAAATACGTAAGTTGATAAAGTCTATTTCATGACATTAGTCAAAGGCATAATGGTCTTATGACATTCCGAAAGATTTTATTGACGTACTTCTCATGCATTGCATTCATTTACATTAACCCATGACCAGATGACGTTATATACGCATATATATGTATATTATATGTATATGGGATATAGGAAAAGGTTACAATGTTATATACGCACCACCACCTGATCTGCTGGTATACGTTGATGATTTTGCCCACAGTGGCCGAAATGATATGATGGGATGCCCTCAGAGGCTTGATGATGTTATGAACACATGTACCTATGCACAACATGCCATTCATACGCATATGCATCACACTATGAGTATTTCATGATTTACAGAGTTATTCAGACTTACATGTCGAGTCTTTTACTCCATGTTTCTCTCATGTCTATTATTTACCGATTTCATTCCTTACATACTCAGTACATTATTTGTACTGACGTCCCTTTTTTTCTGGGGACGCTGCGTTTCATGCCCCCAGGTCCCGATAGACAGGTCGAGAGTCCTCCAAGTAGGCTGTCAGCTCAGCTGAAGATGTTGGTGCGCTCCATTTGCTCCGAAGTTGCTTGTTTGGTCAACATGATTTAGATGTGTATCGTTTGGTATGGCGAAGCCTTGTCCGACCTTTATGATAAGTATGTACTCTTAGAGGCTTGTAGACCGATGTCATGTATACGGATATTTGTATGGCATTGTCGGCCTATAGTTAAAGTATATAACGGATCACATTGGCCTTATAGACCCCTATGTCACATGTATAAGTTTCTATATCAGGTTGAGTCGTTCTATGTCGGGTATTCCCTCTTGATTACTCTGGTTATATCATGAAGCGCCTTCTAGCCCACTTATCTATGATGATATAATAAGAAAGATACGTTACGTTGGTACTTGGTTATGTAAGGTACTGGGTGCCCGTCGCGGCCCATCGGTTTGGCTCGTGACAAAATCACACGGTACACCTCATCACTCAGACACTCACAGCAGGAACTGCTGACCACCATTACTGTCCAAAAACAAATCCCGTGCTGGTAGAAAACCTCATATCGATTAAAGCCTCGTTCAAAACTTTCATACCCTGCTAATGATGAAAGAAAACACGCATAACCTCTTAACCACTCGTCTGATCGATAAGCCAAGAAACTCATTTCTAGAATTCAATTTAGTCAACATTTCAAAAAAACATGTTACTCATTTCTTTTGTTGACAATACACGTGAATTCAATTCTTTATTGAATTCTACAACTTAGTCCACATTTATATTCATACTAGATGGCCCGTGCCAGGCACGCGACACCGAGAGAGAAAATTTTATACTTTCTAAATTGTTTAGAAGAATTAGCCCCAAAAAAGGAAGCAATACCGTGAAGCCGACTAAATATTAACATAATATGTTTCATACAACGTACATTCATTTGCAAAACAAAGTTGTACAATTACATTCTTGAATCTGCTTTCATGAGAATGAGAAAGACAAAAGCAATCAACTAATAATTTGATAAATCTGGATTTAAACAACTGCATTTGACAACATATACCTTCATCTTGATATTCACTGAAAGAAGGAAAACCGAGAATTAGAATCAAAACATAGCATAAATACTGATGAAGCACTTATAAAAAGTCTTTATAACAAGCCTTGCATATTTAAGCATAATTATTATAAATTCAATTAGTTCGAAGGGCAGACAACTCATGTAAAGAAGATACTATCTTGTCAATGAAGCAGTTATCAAACTTACAATACTGTAATTATTATTCTTGAAAGAGATGGAGGAGGAGGAAGTCAGACTGTAATTTTAATTACCTTTGTTCCACGAGTATACTGGTCACTGGAATATCTACGTACAAGATAAAGTAAAAAGCAACCTGCAGCAGAGACTCCATTTTCCTGCAAAACAACTATCAATATATTGAAGAAAATGATATTTAGTTACTTGTGATGGAATCAATTAGGATATTTGAGAACTGCTACATTTACACTTGTTGCTGAACTTTCTATGTTTTAGCAACTTAATAATTTTTATTCTATGTGTAAAAGCATAGGAGTTGGCAGGACAATTTCCAAACATTTGAGCTATTCCAAAGGAGTTGATTGAAACATATCGCACTGAAGAATTGATCTTCATTTGCAGCACATATTTTAATCCATCGCGAGATAATAGTTTATGATTTCTCCACATTGAAGAATGACAGAACTCCTTTTGAGAGCTACGTCGCAAACATTAATATTATACAATAAAATTTGAAGCAACAATTTTGTGTGAATTTGCATTTTCAAAGAGAGAGAAAAGATTAGTAATCAAGTATACATCAATCCATCGAAACGTTAATGTTATTCTTCAATCTGGCCCCAAAGTAGTTTTTCTGATAATATTGGTGTAGCGTATCTAAGCTGGTGAAAGAAAAGAGGACATGTAAGCTTTATGATATCAAGTAAATAGAGAGAGGCAAGTGATTTCTTCATCTTTCTCTTATTCCTTCCTATTTAAGCATTCATATGGCTGATTGTTAATTGACAAGATTCATATTTGCAAGAAAGTTCAGAGAGAAATCATGAATCATAAGTTCTTAAGGCATAACAGTATTATTAGATTCAAGGAGGTAATACTTTTTTTGAGCAAACAAGATTTATATAGCTAATACGATCACATATTGTTTAGTACATCATAGCATGTGCATCCTCGGACACATTCATTACCTAAGCTTGCTAAGGAGTTGCAAGCATTTAAAGTTAGATACTTAATACAAAATAAAACATTGTTCTTGTCTACCGTTACATGATCTTCCACATTTTTTGGTGGGATTACAAAAACTAATCTTATTTTCTTTGAGTGATAGTTGCTCAGCTTTGCCATGGAGTGTGCCACTTTGTTTCCTTCCCGA
This sequence comes from Nicotiana knightiana, assembly GCA_005239525.1. Classification (NCBI taxonomy): domain Eukaryota; kingdom Viridiplantae; phylum Streptophyta; class Magnoliopsida; order Solanales; family Solanaceae; genus Nicotiana; species Nicotiana knightiana. The sequence goes on from ML385030.1 coordinate 29,186, forward strand.
AAGCTATGCTTGAGGAGGGTCCCCTTCTCGTGGTGCATTAACAACCTGCATTTGATAATTAGAGAATCATAGATTTTGTTTCCATTGAAAATTGCATGTATTGCCTCCGCACAATCCGTCTCAATCTCCTATGGAAAAGTATTCCATTCGTGTGCTACTCTTAGCCCTTCGTTAATTGCTTTTAATTCTCCTTCTACTGCCCCTCTTAGGTTTATGTTCTTGTGGAAGCCCACTATCCAATCTCCTTCTACATTTCGAATGACTCCCCTAATCCTGCCTCGTTGAGACATATAACTAGCATCCACATTTAATTTATACCACCCTGATTGTGGTTTTAGCCGATGAACTTTTATTTTGATTTTTTCTATAGGCAACGGGTTGTGAGTGGCGAGTAGCTTGAATTGAACTGCTTGTTGTAGGATATGGCTTGTATTAAGGTAAGAAGATGTATCATTTTGGTTACTGTTATTTCTGTTGATCCAGATACCTCACATGACAAAAGGTAGGAAGAAATCCCAATCAATTAAATTATTGGGTAGGGTGACTGTTTCATTTCGTAATTGTATAAGCCAGTGATCACCCCTTTGAATGTCTATGTGTATTCCACCTATGCTATTCCAAAAATATTTAGCAGGGAAACAGTCCAGGGATATATGAGTAGTGGATTCCACTTGATTTGAATTGTATATAGGGCAGTGTGTGCTTCTGTTCATGCCTATCCTAGATAGATAATATCTGCATGGAATTCAATTATGTGGGCATTTCCATAATAGAAATTTAATCTTGTTTGGGCAGTGTAATGCCCAGATCCAGTCAAAATCATCCCGAGTTTGAATAATAGGTTCTATTAGTGTGTAACAACTCTTTGTAGTAAAATTTCCTTTGGAATCTAGGGACCAGACAAGGATATCACGTTCCTGCGTATTTTTGTGTTAGTAATAATTTCTTGTAGTTCTTGAGGGATTTCCATTGATAGTTTATTGAAGTCTTAGTTTTTATTTGAGTATATGTCCCTTAATTTAAGGTTATATTGATACATCATTCTAATAGTAAATATTTAACGAAGTATTTTATATTAAAATGTGTTTGTTCCTTGTTTGTATTACCTTTTCTTTGAAGTGCAACTACTTCGACAACTGAATCCTACTATAATCCTTATTAAAAAGCTACTACGATAACAGTTATAAATAGAGAACAAAGACCAACAATATTCTCAATCAGAGGCGGACCCAGGATTTGAACATAGCGGGGGCACCATCTTTAGTATACCAGAAATACTAGCTAGCGATAAAATTCGATGTTCAAGTGTCTATAAAACCTTAATGATTATGATAACTATCGTTAAAATACAAACTTCGATATTATCGAATATCATTAATTTGGTACTAATATAACATAAGTACAATGTCCAGTCATAGCAGTATCGGGATTATTTCACATCAAACTCATCTATAAAATGAGAGGCATTATCTCTTAAAACTAGAACTTGATTGAAAAGAATTAAACTTAGCCAAGAATACGTTATCTTAATTTATAAGAACAAGAACTTCCTAAAAATAACGATTCCAAGCAAAATAACATTTTCTACGATCACCTAAGGATCTTTCTTCTCAACCACAGAAGGATCCTTCCTTCTCAATCAAAGAAGGATCTTTCTTTTATTTTCGCTTTTTAGGTAGACTGTTTTTAATAATCAGCAGCTCCAATTGACCATTCATATGTAAGCAATATGACTAAATTAATAGTGAACCAACAAAAATCTTTTTCCCTTAACTAAGTAGTATATTACATACCTGAAATATAATTTAATGTTTTCTCCTCCAATTGATGCAAGAGTCAACTACTAATCAGAGCATAATTTACATAAATAAAAAACGCATATGTTTATAATATCTTTCTAGCGTAATATTTTAAAAAGAAAAAAAAATAATTAAATAAAATCAAAGAAGAAGAGACTCAAATTCAGTCATCCCTATCGTCACCTAATAGGACTATCGGATTTAGAAGAGATGCATAGAACTGAAAAAGAATTAACTAAATTAAAGGGAGGCAGAAGAGTTTGCTACTCTATTTGTGAAGGGGAGGCTAATGCATATTCAGACTTTTGAATGAGCCGGGGATTTGAAAAAAAGGTTAATTAAGTTTATTATTATGTAGAAGCATCAAATTATAATTGAATTCAGAAAAGTTATAAAAATATAACTGGTTGACTACTAAGTAATAAACATTCATTGAATTCAAAAATAGGAAAAGTGCAATAGAATTATGAAAGTTATAGGAGATGGTATTCGAACTTGGATCATCACAGAAGTGAAGGCACTTTGAGTGCTTTCTTAAACCAACTCTTCTGCCCAACTTTTGTGTTTAGGGGGGCAAACTTAAAATATTTAAGGGGTCCTTACTGTATATACATATAGATAGAAAATACATATATTGTATTTTTGCCGAGGTTAACGGGTTCCCGTGACCCCTCACCACCCATATAGGTCCGCCTCTGTTCTCAATAAAGAAAAGCTAAACACAAAAGTCTAAATAAAGAAGGCTCTATAGTACAAAAACCAGTAACAAATATCTATCACCATGAACTTCCACAATTCTACCCTAATCATACACTATCACCATGCATTAAAAATCTACTATGATCAAAAGTCAGCCAATAGGGAGTTTTTTGATTATTTAAGCTTATAGTTCTCCCTGAACTTCATAAAATTTCGCAGCAATAAAATCATTTAATTGTTTGTAATACAATCACACTTGCCCCAATACATAGCAATATTCTTTGTATAACCATATTTGAAAGATTAAAGGTTCACTGCTGTTTCTGCATGATGGGATAAGAGGAAAAGAAAACTTAAAAAAATATTGCGTTTTTAATAAAAATGTAATTTGCTATTACCTATTAGAGATGTAGAAATGAACTTCATTTTCTCTGCAACTCAACCCTCAAATATAGCAGAAGTTTTCACCTTCCCTTTCCCATTCATTTCTTTTTTCTCCTCTAGTTTTATGTAATAAACATATCATATCAATCTAACTGTTTTTGCAGTCTAAAATATATAACTTTGGTTCATGGATTCCCTGCAGTCCCCTTGTATAACTAATGGATCAAAACATCATGAACTCTTTAATGAGGGGCAAAGAAAGGTATAGAAATTTTCCGTCGAAGCACATACGTCATAGTGTTTTAAAGGGGATTGAGAGTATAGAAAATTATCCAAGAAAGCATCCAATATATTTTATCAGCAATATATAAAACATGTCTGCATTCACCGAGATGCAAGACAGTAAGAGTTGCTAAGCTGTGAAACATGATACCTTAGTAACTGAGTTTACATAAGAGCAGAACATGTTAGTCAACATTCAGTCATAGGTTAATGTAAATACTGCTAAAAGCATCACTGAAAAGGTTCAAAGATTCTCTTTATCAATCTCTAAAGCTCAAAAATACAAAAAGATAGCTTTTAAAAGCTTCCTTCTACTATATTTCTTGTCTCTTTGACTTCAAAATTATAATATACTAGCTACTGTTGAATAGATCAAGTGGTTGTGACATTTTCAGGAATTAGATACGGGCATAACTGAATCTCTTGCAATGTAAAAAAGATTGATCCATATGAACTGTGTGTCACATTTTAAAACTCCGATGCTATGCAAGTATTTTTCAGATTAAATAAAAGAACATGACAGAGGCATAGAATGGAGGAAATTGAAATTGGTATATACATACATGGTGTTTCCTGGTAGTGCTATTGAGTACATCCAAAGTGTACTTCCTGGCCTTCGAATTCTTGCCTAAAGATCAACTCTCCAATTTCGTGATTAATATTGCAGGCTCAATCTTTAATTCTTCTAGAACTACGTAACATGGCCAGCTAAAATGATTGCATACTGCTTCTTTATATCTAAATCAGTGGAACAGATGGTGTGTTAAAAATGAAATGTGAAAATTATCAATGTTATAAAAAATATGCGACAACAGACAAACAAATATAGAGAACACCTAGTTAGTATAAGGGAAATAGGCAAAGCAAGGCATCATATCCAAGACCAAAGATCCACAAAGAACATTAGGATTCTTACACCTCAAAAAGCAGCCAAAATAGTACAGAATTTAGAGATGGTTCAGTGAGAAACATGAGAATCTTCCACGAGATTGTAAAACAGAAACAAAAATCAAAGTACCGAACTTCAAGGGTGAGAACTCTGAGGGCAATGACAGAAAGTTGTATTTCACCCTGTTCTCCTTCCTTCTCCAACACAGATGACCCCCCGCAGGATAAAACCAAATTTACTGAAGGGTGTGAAATTTCCTGACCATTTGGCTCTTTTAATAACTAATTTGCACATGCATGTGTACGTATTCCTTGAATGTTTTCTGCCAATTTCAAGGCAGTCAATGGTATTAAGAAGAATCAATGAGAATAGAGAAAGACTCTACGAACAAAATTTTCAAAGGTCAGTAATAAACATATGTTGTGTCAAGGAAAAAATACTTTGGTACTTTGATCGGTCTTCTATCACAATCTTCTCGAGTCTCTTTTTTTTTTAATTTTATTTTATGTGTTTCTTAATTTTTTCAAAAGCTCCTAAATCTGAGCATAGAGAAAGATGGTGTTCTGTTGCTTTTGTGCCTTTGAAGTTTTTTTATGAAACTTTTGCAGTCTTCTACATGTAATTTCTTCCATCTAATATTTATCCGACAAGCCTAAAGTAGTTTAGTGTATAATGGGTGCCTATTATGAACTTCTTCTGTTACAACAGATATTTATTCCTTAATCACATCACCTATGTGCAAAACCTTGTAAATGAAAACATGCAGGTAACTTCATAGTGAACGTAACTGTCCAAACGCGAAGGTTTATATATATCTCACTACCTGTCCATCCTGACTAATATCAAAATGAAATGCAAAGGATCCAATTGCAGCAACTTTGAGAGTCCTTTATGAAAGACATTTTCAAGTAACATATTCTGTCTTTTAATAGCTTTTAGTGCTGGTATCTTTGCTTATGACACTTCCTAACCTAAGTAAATACAAGAAGAGAAAAAGTCCTAACTCGTTTTTTCTTGAGCAGAACTCTATTTCAATTACAATAACAATAAAGACCCCAAGAAAAAAATAGGTAGAAAAATAATCACCAGTGGCAGTTTATTGACCATCTCGACGCTAGTACCATGGTGAATTTACCATACTAATAATAACGCATCCCATTGGACTAAAAAGTAATATACAAAATTCTAACGTTGCTTCATACCATCCATAAGTTTTTCTATATTTGTATAAAATTGATGAAAATTTTCCTCCATTTTCACTTGAATGTACAACTTTGCATCAATGAAGGCATCCTAATTTACTCGCAAATACATCAAAAAATAAACAAAGGAATGCTTAACAAATAGTTTACTTGTTTCAGGCATATCATCGAACACCTTGGATTCATCAATATTCATAATTAATAATTCATCATATTGAGTAAAGAATGAAAAATAACCGGAAGAATAAACCACTAAGATGGAAATTAGCACTAACTACAAAATATAATATTTACAGATATATAATACCCTGAAAGTATGCTTACAAATAGTATTTAAAGTAGCAAAGACCCATCTTCCACCAGCAAGCTGAATAGTACAGATTTCTGCAAAGACAATTGCATTTGGAGTAATTAATTGTGAGCATGTAATTTTTTGGATTTTTGTTGAGTTTTTAGTGATTAATTATTGAATTATTTGCGTTTGCAGATTCATAATTCATCTGTTAAAATTATTAAAATTGCACCCCCACTATCAAAGAATTACAAACTTATTATTTATAATTAATTGAATTAAAAATGGACGAATAGTGGATATTTAATGAAACATGGTTTTTAACAACTAATTACTCAAAATTAATCATTTTATCCAATAAATTCATAGACTTAATTAGGAATATAAAATTAGTTGTTTTATTTTTAATTAATTTGTAATTAGATGGAAATAAGATTTAAAGTTAATTACTACATTTTTGGATTTAATTAGGTTTGAATTTATTAATTAGCTTAGGAATTACAAGAGAGCTTAAAATTGGACCTAGACTAACCTACCCAGGCCCAATCCCTTCTCTACACACGAACTCCACCCAGACCCAATCCCTTCTCTACACGAACTCCACCCAGGCCCAAATCCTTATACCTGGTCTAGCCCCCTACACTACCCAAACGACCCCGTTTAGTTTAAGTAAATGAATCTCAGTCGTTGATCAAAATAGATCAGACGGCTAGGAACTCCCCCAGCCCTAAATATAAATATGTCCTAAGCTACCCCCATACCCCCCAATTCAAAGTATTACACTCCCTCAGAGAACACCCCCCCCCCCCCC
>ML385030.1:36224-55423 GCA_005239525.1 Nicotiana knightiana
CCCTAAGAGACACCCCCCCCATTCTCTCGTCTCTCTCCCTAAACAAACCCTAGCCGCCCTCAAATGCTCACCACCTCCGCCGGCCGTAAATAGCCTACCGGTGGCGGACCACCTCCAAACCACCCCAACTTCTCACCAGGCAATCCCTTTCCTCCCCTCAACCCCATCCCACCATTGATTTTCCCAAACAAACATCAAATTTCGAGTAATTTCAGATCTAAGAATCTGAAAAACCTAAAATTCTACAAAAGTCGACTTCGAACGATTCAACGGTTCGGAACTACATGAGTCAGTTGCTCTTGATAAGAGCAATTGATTCATGTGGGTTTGACTCGTTTTCAAACCCTCCGGAGTCCGACCAAGGTCCGTCGATTCCATTTTTTCCGGCCAAAATCCCTTTAATGGGTATCACCTCGTCTCTTTACTGTCTCTATATGAAATCATGTTTAATTACTGTTCGTTTTATTTCTGTTTAGGATTAGTCTTTTTTTTTTTATGCTGTCCTTATTTATTTTTGTTCTTAAGCCAAAAGCCATGAATACTCCATCTTTGACAAAACACTATTTTTCGTTTTTGATTAATTATTTGTTTTCCTAAATAATATTTCGAATTGTTTGGTTAGCTGATATAGTTTTATATCGTGCATGCGTGTGATTGTTTTATGCTTCCTGATTATTTTCTTTTCCTTCGATTAATCTATATTTTTGATTTTTCTTTGTTTTCGTGTATGTGCTGGTTAGGTTTAACACTTCTTGAAGTGATAACTATTTTTAGGGTTAGTCGCCCCTGTTAATCACTGATTTAGAGTTCTTTAGCTATTAATCATAGTGTATAATTAATCATCAATTGAGTAGGAGTTTAGGACTTCACTTGAATTAGGTGATTCTTTAGTCTATCTCGGGTTTCGTTTTGAATCTCTATGATTAATTTTACCTGTCTAGATAATAATTTTGAATTGTTTTATGTGGATTAAACTAAAACCTGATTTCTGCCTTCCTTTGTTTTGATTGCTGATTCTGCTTAGTGTTAAGTGAATATCAGTTTAGGATTCCTTCTTAATTGTTTCATGCCTAAGAGCTATTAGCCCTTTTTAGGATTAATACTTAGTTAGTTCTGAACCAGTGTAGGGTCATGAATTAACTTAATTTAATCCTAAACTCAAGGTTACCCTAATTAGTGATAACCTTCTAAAAGACACTTTGCTTAATAGGTTAACCTAGATTGATATCCTCTTAAATAATTAACTAAGTCCTAAAATCTGCCTTAGATAATTAGTTTAGAATTAATTAACTAAAATAAATCATTTAACCTACATTTAATAATTAGTTAAGTTTCTAATTTTAGGTAATTGAGTTGAATTAATTAAACTAAATCAGTTAACTTAGGTTAGGGAATTAAATTGATTGATTTACATTAAGTAACAAGCTAAACCTAGTTGACTAATAGGAACTTAATCGATTAACCTTTAACTAATTAACTTAACCCTAGTTAAGAATAACTCATAGTTAACTAAATAACATAACTAGGGTTGGCTAACCAAAGTTTAAATAATAACCCAAGTGAGTTTAACCCTGATTACCCAATGGTAAATTCAGGGAATCCAAGGGGTACATTAGGCAATGTAGACTTAGGAAATCAGATTTTAAGGATAAAAGGGTCTTTTCTAAAGTAAGAAGGTTCTAGATTAGGGGAAGTTGTCCCAAAGATAAGAATGACAACTACTATTTCAATCTTTTGGGTGAGGAATAGGCCAAGGCATATCCCATCCTTAAGACTCCTATAAATAGACCCTCTTTCTAGAGATAGAGGGGGTTCTTTTTTTTTTTTTTTTACTCTCTCTGAGCTGCTGAAAACATCTTAAAGAATATAGAGAAAATCAGAGTATTTTCCATTGATTAACAAAAATTTCAAAAAAAAAGTATAAGTAGAAAAACAAAGAAAAATCTGATTTCCCTTGGAATCAAGTTCATAAATACATGGTCTAGTTCTCAGCTTCTTTTTCTTTTCCTTTACACTCTGATTTTGGGAGTTTTAAGTATTCTTACTCAAGATTTCTGGATCAATTCTTGCAGGGCTATTGGGTTTTTCTTTGGGTTGCTGTTTGCTGCTGCTGAACCCTCTTTCCTTTAGCTGATTATTGTTCATACTTGACCTTTATTTGGTCAAGTCTCTTTGCTGTTTTTTCTCTTAAAAATGTATGTATCAACTCATCTCTTCTTAATGAAACTCTTGGACTAGGAACCTTATCTTCTACTCACTGTATAAAACTAGTTGTTCTTGATAAACGAAGTTACTTCTTCTGTTTTTATGTAGATGTGACTGTGTAGATGTTTATTGGCATGATAATGATTCTGTGAGTATGATAGGTACTGTTTTGCTGTTGGTATTTCTTGTTGGTATATTTTGTTTATTTCAGGCTAGAGGTATATAAATGTAGTTGATACTCGTAGTTCTACTTTTAAAAAAGGCTGCACTATGGTGTAGAATCTGGCATTCTCTATGGTTAGGTTCTCTCTATAAGTATGCAGAAAATATGCTTTCAATTGAGTCTCTTTGGTCAATAAAGAGATTCAACAAGCAAGTCTCTAGATAGGTTAGTATTAGCACTAGGGTGGATGAATAATTCACACCATAATAGTGCACAAAACAGTAGTATAGATGGATGAAATTCACCCTTTAAAAGGTATACAACATGTAGTTAGAAAGGCTGTAGTATAAAGAATCTGAACCCTTGTACGGTCTGATTCATTCTCTAAAAAGCCAAGAATAGTCAAAGTGTTCAAATGAATATTGGTTGAAGTATTGGTATGGTTGTTAGAAATGTCAAGCAAGGTTGTATCTCTGGGTTTGAATCAGACTCTCCCTTATAGTCATATTCAATCTAAGAAAAATGCATAAAACATGTTGCCTCTCTTTCTGCTGAATCTGTAATTGCTTGTTAAAAATCTAGTTGTTCATCTATGTATGATTATAACAGTAGAATTATCTCTTAGAGGCTTGTGTGATTAATTCTATATCCCTGAAGTCATAATAGAGTCAGTAGCTAGCATTAAAGGGTAGTGAATCTGACCCTTTAAATGGTCAAATTCACCCCCATAAGATGCTTATATATGTTGGTTTGGACGACTTAGATCTTATGTCAATATGGGAGCGGCATGTAAAGAGTCGAATCTGATCTCTGTAATGATCAGATTCATTCTTTTACAGTGCATATGAGTTCTGTATGGTCCAGTTGGGACTAAAAGTTGAAGAATACAAATCCTAAAAGCATGAAAGTTGCTGGCTTTCACAGGAGCAACAACTAATCTTGTTCCTTTTATTTTACTCTTATTATTAGAATTTGTATATTTAATTTAAGAACAATGTAATAGCGTAATTACAACTTTTTGTATATATTTTTTTAGTTGTAATAAGGACTGGACTGTACACTTAATTTCAGTTTTATTCATGTTTCCTAAAAATTTGAATTTACATTCTATCTATTCTGAAAATGACATTAGGCAAATAACGCATGTGAAATCTGTAAAAACACTTCCCTGGATCTCGAAAAAATGGTTGTCGCAAAATTCAGTTAGAGTTTCGACATAAATAAAGTCAGTAGATTATCTTCAGTCTATTTTGTGTCTTATAAATCTGCGAAAAATCAATGTATACATGTGTGAATTTTAAGCCTTTATAAACATGAGATCAGGTTGTTTAAAATTGGTAAGAATCACTGTCTCAAAATTAATAAGACTGCCTGTGGTTCGATCTTTTGCTAGAAATCATAAAAGTTATGAAAGTAGCATGATTTTACCTTGCCAATCCATTCAAGAATTAATGAGTATTTTCGATTTATGTTTAGGCTGCCTAAAAATGGAAAATCAGAAAATCCGTTGTGTTATGTTCATAAGTGTATGTATGAATGAACATGTATTTTGATTACCATATTAACTATTTATTCATCAAACTAAAAAATAACGATTATTAAGACTTAGTTGGTTTTCCTAAACTAATGACCTCCCTTTAAATTAGTCGTAATTAGGATTGGCCAAAGAGTTAAATGATAGATCGGGCTAAAATATGGCCATAGCCCAATCCTTAAGGCTAGAAAATTTGATCTAGGCAGAAAAAAAATACTTCTTTTAGTTTGAGATTCAATAGGAAGTACCAAAATTATCATAATCTACACTCGGGAGTGACAACTCATGCCCCCGACCCTCAACTCCGAACATTAACAAAATGTATATAGCAACCACGTGTGCATTTCATGTGACGTGTTTGCCGTGTGCTCAAAAACAACAAGGGCACGCCATCGTTACTTGTTTAAGATAAATGTATAAATGCCCTAATTGGTCTTAAAACTAAAACGCTCCTTCAAATAGAAAACATAGGAATAATCAAACATCGCCTCAAACAGGCACTATAAAACCGTCATGACCATAGCCTTGATTACGTAATCTACACTCGGATGCGACTACTCATGTCCCCGTCCTCAACTTCAAATTATAATATCTAATTGCGGGTGCATTTCATGTGGCGCAGTTATAATGTGTCCAAAAACAAACAAGGGCACGCCATCATGACTTGTTTCTAGATAAACCCATAAATATTAAAAACGACTAAAAAGTATAAAAGCAATAATGCACAATAGGCTAAAAATACATAAATAATTAGATAATTAGGCCAAATATAATAGTTAAGCGACCGTGCTAGAACCACGGAACCCAGGAATGCCTAACACCTTCTCCCGGGTTAACAAAATTCCTTACTCAGATTTCTGGTCACAGACAAATTAAAACGGATTCAAATTTTCCTCGGTTTGGGATTTAAAAAACAAAACGGTGTCTCGGAGCATCGTCAAAAATCCGGGTGGCGACTCTGAAATAATAAATAAATCCCGAAATCGAATAATGTCACTTTAATTGGAAAAAAACTCCCTTATTACCCTTCATTAAAACGGGGTAGTGAAAAAGGAGGTGTGACACTAATTAGTGCCAAAAGTGGGGAAGACATCAACCACCGGGATTATATAATTACATGCACCCGATATATATCTTCATACATGCATGTACAGATCATATAGAATTACTGACATGCATGTAAAAATTCAAGCAAGAAATTATGCGGAAGAGTAGAAAAACTAAAAATAGAAGCAAAACTGGACAAACTTTCACAGGAATCCGGAAGTGATGGGCAAAAATCAAGGCACGAAAGGAAAAGGCAGGGAAAATCTTATCAGAAGTAGAGAATAAAATAGAAGCTAGACAATTAGAAATCACAAATGAAAATTTTATTGAAATGAGATCCAGAGGGGAAGGGAAAATACAGGAGAGAAGAATGAAAATAGATGGGAAAGACATCAATGCGGAATTTGCATGAGGAAGAAGAAAAGTTTAGGTCCTGGTAGCTTAATACACGTGTCTTTACGAGAATGAACAAAGAAGGCATGGCAATTTTACTCATGAAGCAGATGATATTTACAGAATTGCCCTTCGTCGTACAAAAACTTCCACTTATTATATATTTAATACACAAATATTAATTATAATTACCAAGGACGTATGTATACATCAACCAAGATATGTGGGCTCAGACTAATGCAGATCATGATAGAACAACCCTTAATGAACTGAAGGTACAATATGTACGATACCTGAAGATTGAATAGGATGTTTTGAAGCAAGAATCTCAGCTTCAATGGTTCAAGGAGGGTGATGCAACTCCTGGTACTTCCACATTTTAATCAGGGGAAGAAGAAGGAAATTGTTCATCCACAAAATCAAGAATAGGAAGGGAAATGGATCCAGGGAGATGAAAATATTGGAGAGGCTGCTTGTGAGTACTTCCAGAACCTCTTCTCAGACCAGGGCTCAGTAATTAGAGAAGATCTCCTATCTACCATTCCAACCATGATTACAGATGAAGACAATGATGTCCTCACAAGAGATCCATCGATTGCAGAGATAAAAGAGATTGTCTTCTCTATGAATCCAACAAGTGCAACAGGTACAGATGGTATGAACGGAAAATTTTACCAATCATGCCGGGAAGTGATCAAAGAAGACTTGCACAATGTTGTCCTATCTTTCTTTAGAGGTTGTCCTATGCCAAGGTTTATGACTAGTGCATGCCTAGTGCTCCTGCCAAAAGTGGAATTCCCTAATAATCTCATGAAATTTAGACCAATTAGTCTTAGCAACTTTGTCAACAAGATTATCTCCAAGGTCATTGGTACTAGGCTTGGCCCTACTCTTCCCAGGATCATCTCAGCAAATCAGTCAGGTTTTGTCAAAGGCAAAAATATCTCTGAAAATATCATGCTAGCCCAGGAAATAGTTCAGAGTATTAAAAAGCCAAATGTGGGTTCCAATGTAGTCATCAAGCTTGACATGGCAAAAGCTTACGACAGAGTTTCCTGGAGTTCACATGCATAATGCTCAGAAGAATGGAATTCAATGAAATGATCATTGACATGATATGGAGGACAATGTCTAACAACTGGTACTCTGTAGTTGTTAATGGTACAAGATGTGGCTTCTTCAAATCCTCAAGGGGTCTCAAATAGGGGGATCCTCTTTCACCTTCTCTCTTCATCATAGGTGCAAAGCTCCTTTCCAGAATGCTCAACAATCTTAATCATGATCAACTGTTCAATGGTTTTTACATGGAAAAGAGAGGGCCATATATCAATCATTTGAGCTTTGCAGATTATATTGTCATATTTACTTCTGGAAAAAGATCGTCTCTCAGAAAGATCATGTGGGTCCTTACCAATTATTGAGAGCACCTCAGGGCAACTCATCAACAAACAGAAAAGCCACTTCATGACTGCACCATCGGCCCTCCAAGCTACCATTAGAAGAATCCATGCTATGACAGGTTTCACCAGAAAAGAGTCACCTCTCACATACCTGGGGTGCCCATTGTACACTGGAAGAAGAAGGATCATGCATTCAATGGGCTAATCTCTAAGGTAGTGGGAAGAATTAAAGGTTGGCATGGTAAGATGTTATCTTATGGGGGTAGGGCAACTTTGATCAAGCATGTCCTACAAGCCCTACCAATTCACTTGCTATCAGATATGTCCCTCCTAAGACTGTCATGAAGCAGATTGAGAGATTGACCGCAAACTTCTTTTGGGGAATGGACAAATACAAACTCAAATACCATTAGGCATCATGGTCAAAACTTTCATATCCTCTCAACGAAGGTGGAGTAGGTTTCAGAACCATCAAAGATACATGCAGGGCCATGGAATTCAAACAGTGGTGGCATTTCAGATATGTGGATTCACTGTGGATTTCCTTTCTAAAAGCTAAATACTGTCAGAGATCCCATCCAGTATCCAAGAAATGAAACGCGGGCCAATCACAAGCTTGGAAAAGACTAAGTCTCAACAAAAAGGAGGCTGAAACTGTAATTCAATGGAGACTTCACAGTGGAAACTGTAGCTTCTGGTGGGATAACTGGTTGGGATCAAGCCCTTTAGCCAATAGCAGAACAGGAGGAGGAAGACCGGGTAGAATCTTAGTCTCTCATTTTTGGAATCAGGGACATTGGGATCTTCAAAGACTTAATGAAATATCCCCAACTCATAAGAGTCATGAGATCATGCAGGTAGCAATCCACTTCAATCCAGACCTACCTGACAAACCTATTTGGACCCCTTCTGTCAATGGTAAATTCACATGTGCTACTGCTTGGGACCTCATAAGAAATAAAAAACCAGTCAACTTCACTAACAAGATGACTTGGCACACAAATATCCCTTTCAAATGGTCCTTTTGCTCATGGAGAGCCCTAAGAAACAAATTACCTACTGATGATAGAGTGCTCCAATTCAGCAGTCCCATTATTTCAAGGTGTGTATGTTGTTCCACTCATGATCATGAACAGTAGATCACCTATTCAGATCTGGCAACTTTTCAAAAATCATTTGGAGGAAGTATGGAGGTCTTGTAGGTGTCCATACTGAGAACCTTCCCCTTAGAATGCTCTTGATGAAATGGTGGCTTCAGAAGAGTCATAATGGGGCTCAAAATCTCATCTTGGACACCACCCCGACCATTATTTGCTAGAACCTTTGGAAAAACAGATGCAATGCTAAGTATGGGGCTAAGCCTTCATCCTTAACTAGGGTTTTTTATTCAATCAATTCAGAAATTAACCTGCTCCTAAGAGACAACTATCTTGATGTCAACTGGCCTCTCAAGTGGGGGGAACTCTATCCTTTCATTGAAAATCTCCTACATCAAACTATTTCATCCCAAGTTTGTTGGAGCAAACCAGACAATGGTGTTGTCAAGGTTAACTCATATGGTAGTGCACTAAGCAACCCAGGAAAAATAGCGGTAGGGGTTATCATCAAAAACCACCCAGGGCACTATATTCATGCAATTTCAAGCCCACTGGGAGAAGGCACTAATAACTGGGCTGAAACTGAAGCTGCCCTCATGGCATCAGTTGGTGCATTGAACAAGGGTTCTCCAAAATCCATCTGGAAGCTAATTCTAAACTCCTCATTCAGTGGTTAACCAACACTTCTTCACCCCCTTGGTCCATGAATATGCAAATCTAGAAGATCAAAAACTTGTGCCAACAAAGCGAACATGTTATCTTCTCCCATGTGTTCAGAGAAGCTAATTGCCCTGCAGATTCACTGTCCAAGCTATACCATACTCTCACCTCACTGACTCATTACAATTCACACCTGGATTTACTCTCGCACATAAGGGGTCAGATTTACCTTGATCAACAGGGCACACCTGCTTTCATGCACAAAAAGACTACCAAAGTCACCTTCCCACAACATATGCTCAATGTTAACACTTCTGTTTATGGTCGACCAAGAGAATCATAAATGGACAGTCACCGCAGACATGAAACTTTCCCTAACATTGTTTGTTATTTTGTAGGTACTCTTCTTCTATGAAATACCTAAATCTTTGTTCTACTTCCAGGATGTGGTATTAGATCTAGAGCTAATTCTCCTGGGAAGGAAACAAAGAAATAAAGTAGATCATAGCAACAAACAAATCAAAGGACATACTATAGGCAATGCTCAGGATAGCATCTCTTACCAACAACAGTACCCACCCATGCCAACTTCACAACAACTACAACCTGCCCAACGAACCAATAGATACCAGAATCTTCTATCACAAAAACACCCCCCAACACAGATTCACACTAATACCTCACACAACTCTGTCTACCAGTCACACAAAACAGCAACACACCCCCTATACCTCACCTTACAGCCAAGATTTTACTACAACTCTTCATATATCAATCCATCACCTTGTAATATCACCCAATAACTAAATTACCAATCCCAACCAACACCAGAAAACACACAAACCAGAGCAAAATCACTCATGAATCCCACTGTGACACCAACACCCAAAAACTGGGCAGCTGTGTCCATTTTTTCTCTAACTCAGCTCTCCTTTTGCAGGTTCCAACCAATGTTATGTACTCAACAAGTTAAGATACAGCCAGAGTGTAGCATCAACACCTATGGTGCTATTTCTTCCGGAATTTTTTCAATTAAAGAAGTTATTAATCATTGATGTTGAAGTCATCATCATCAGCACCCCAAGGAGACAATCTGTGCCACATAATTCTTCTTCTGTCTCTTATGCCTTTCCACTACCAAGCCACACCACAGACTGGAAAAACATCAGCATTATCCTACATCAGGAATTTGTCCACAGTCCAATAAGTAGTCCAGAAATTGGGGCAGTAAGAATCAAGCAGCTTCACCCTCACCACCCTTGCATCCACCTTATTTCTAACCACCTGATAACAACCTCACAAATACAACACACACCCTCCAACATCTTTTGCATACTCACACTCAATCACACCCCAAAGAATACCACAACCAATACTTCATACCACAAATAGAACCTCTAACTTTGCTGCCCAAAGATGGTGTTCAACTAAGAAGCATTGATACCCACTCCACCAAATTCACCAGTGCTCCCAGTATACACAAGAACCTGGCAACACATTGTTTTCTACTAACATGTTTGTCTCTTTTGCAGGTAGAGGGAGTAGGTTCAAAGTAATGAGGCAATTGCAAGGAGTGGTATTATAATCCCAGAAGCTCAACCTCCTGCAATTGTGTCATTTCTTTAGAACCTAGCCCATGATATATGTTTCGTACACACAAGATCCTCATCAAAAGAGACATAACAGTCACAAGCATCCCAGAACCATGCTCAACTGCAGTCACATACCAACCACATGTTTCACATAAG
Organism: Nicotiana knightiana; assembly: GCA_005239525.1. NCBI lineage: Eukaryota > Viridiplantae > Streptophyta > Magnoliopsida > Solanales > Solanaceae > Nicotiana > Nicotiana knightiana. Next base: position 46,472 of record ML385030.1, read on the forward strand.
ATCCATTAAAGATAACAGACACAATCCTGAAGGCCAAAGTTGGAAGGCACAGAAACCAACCCAGCACACACTCAAGTCCTCAGCACCTCTCCACATGACTCACCGGCAACAATCTGACCTACAGTTAGCCACCATGTCAGCCCAGTCCTCACAGGGTATCCCTAGGGGTTCAAACCTAGTTACTATGCAGGGTACATCCACCAGTTTCCAGCAGAAGAAGTTCACACACTCCCCTAGCAAGTCCAAAAGCCATAAGACAACTCCACAACCAGCAACCTTCAAGAATTCCTGGATGAAGGAAACAGGAAAATGCTCACTCTTTTCTGCCAAAGAGTTTAGACAGAATCAACACATATGCCTACCTTCTTGGGCTTCTTTTGTCAATAGTCTTCAACTAGGCTTTCTTTGGACACAATCCCAAATCAAAGTTGAAGGCATTATGTTCCAGACTCCCACTCTTGCCACATCCTTTAGAAAAGTTTTTACAATTGTTGTTGTAATTGGAAGATGTCTCTTCTTGTGCATTTTTGTATAGTTGACCTAGGCTACTTTCACCATGTTTTTGTTTACCCAGGAGTCTATCATTGTTGGATAGGCAACAGGTATTTCACCATAGGTGTAACTTCACATAGAATCATAGGTCCATTTGGTTGTCAACCTTAGATGATCAAGTGTACATCCAATTTTTTGGGAGGTAAGGTTTATGTCCCCCTCCATTGTTGTACTTTAATTTATATTTATGAAAATTCAACTATGATTTAAAAAAAAACCAAGAGATGTAATTTATTTTCTTGTTTAAAATAGAAAACTTCAACTTGTCTACATATTAATTATATTCTCTATGCTAGAAAAGAATATAACAATATTTTATTTGGACTAATAACTCAATTTATTTGATTAATTAAATTATTTAATTTAATTATCAAATAATAAAGTAATTAATCCTTTAGAAAATATCTAAACACTTGTTAGTATGCGGCCCCATATGTTCAATACTAAGCCGGTGGTAAATTGATCACGTCAATATACTAATAAGGGGTGACGTTTAGCAACACTCCTTAACGACTGGATCGCAGAATTATACAATTTACTCTCAAGAACCTGTAGAAGAATAATGCATTAATTCCTTCTGTCCTTATAGCTCCGGGTCACCCTAAGATATGGTTCAACTGTCAAATCCTAATAGGCGACCAACTATGTGTTCATGTCAAATATAATCGATCATTGAATGAACTAAGAAACATTTTTCTTCTTTCATTCAATCTCCTGGCCAAGGTCTTAATTTGGTCGGTTATAATTCATGTCAAAGTGGAACTTAAACTCATTACCAAGAGTTGACAGATTCCATCTTGATCAATCACTAATTCTACAAGTATTTAATCATACCCAATATCCTTTCAACTATCGTCCTAGGGCCATATGTGTCTAGTATCAAAGAACAATAAATAACCTGTCAATTAATATGATGATATCAGGTCAAAGGAAACTCTTATATCACATTCTTCAAGATTATATCCTATTGGCAGTTTATTTGTAATTCTAACAATTAGGAATTATCCAACGAATCGGTTCAATGATCGTATCTCTATATACATCATATATTTATGTAATTTAGTTAATGAGATCAACTAATCTTTATCCCTTAAAAACGATCACATAAATATTTATCTAACCGAATTACTGTCACGACCCAAAATCCCTAAGGTCGTGATGGTGCCGGACATCATTGTCAAGCAAGCCGATCATTTAAATAGTTAAGTTAAATTTCATGTTTTAGCATTTTTAAAATCATTATCTTTAACTTGTTACGTAATAACTAAACAAACTCCGTTAAGTAAATACGATGGTTTAAATATTCCATTTTTGCAAATATATCCCAAACACATCCCAGAACCCGGTGTCACAAGTACATGAGCAATTTCTAAGAATTTATACAATCATCACAAAGCTTGTCCGAAATACAAATTGGACAAGGAATTTAAAAAAATAAAAATAAATACAATATGAGGGAGACTCTGTCAGCTGCGGATCGCCTCCGGATGATACAACTTGCCTAAGTCTCCAAATCCGCCACATTACTATAAAAGTACCTGTGCAATAAAAATGCATAGCAAGTGTAGCATGAGTACGAAAATAACGTGTACTCAGTAAGTCGACCGCCTAACCTCAGAGAGGTAGTGACGAGAGGTCGAATTAGACACTTGCTAGAGGTAAATTTAGTATATTCGAGTGTGACACTAAGCATGATTATCATAGGCAATTTATTAAAATCAGGAATAAATAATATCAACTCCTTCCACATTTAACACTTTAAATCTTCGTCATATTAATAACAATTAATCAACATGGGTGATTTAATCAAATAACAAATAATCAACGGGAAGGACAACTTCTTCCAAAAACTTTAATAACTTTAAATCTCTATCATTTCAGTTGACAACTTAAAATTCCAGGCCAGTAGTCAGGCAAAATCACAGCAAATACGCAGTAAATATCATGCGCAAGCAATGCCGAGGGTCGAACGACGTGGACCAACGCACTGCCGAAGGGTCGAACGACTCGAACCATAGATGCATCTATTTTTCCATGCTCGCGAATCGATCATGCGACGGGGTCAACATAAAAATAATAAGGCTAGCCTGCTCACGAATCATACCTGCAACTCAGGTGCTCATTGTATTGGTAAAAAAGAGTTTCACACGTAAGCCGGCTTTTGACAACTCAGGCAGTTACGTGGACACAGGAGAACGCGACAGCTGGATGTGATTCTTTGAAGAGGTACGGAATAAATAGGCACGATTCAATAAACCCTCGAGTTTATGAGCCATGGGAAACTCAACCTGATCAAAACAGGGAAGAGGCACGGTCGGAATAAATCTAGACAAAGCTACCGGCAGATTCAAGAACCCACAATTGATTACTCGAACGTTATGTAACTGTACCCCAATTACCGTTATCCTTTGTAACGCCTCATTAATGTCATAATTAGTCATTAATTAGAAACCATAGCAAGAGTTGTACGTTATGTCAAGGAATCTCCTATATAAGGGAGGGGAATACAGCTTGTAAAGGCATCTGATTCTCGAATGCAATTTACTTCGCTTTTCATATTTCTTAAATATTGTCTATTATTCATTTTTATCTATTTCCTTGTTTCTAGTAACCCGTATTCATTCTAGAAATAGCTTCAGTCAAAGGATCTAATTCTTTGGTTAAACAAATTGGTTCCGTTACCGGAAAGCTGATAATCTTTGTTTACTTTTCAAGTGATATCCTCTGAACTATGTCGAACTCCAACGACAACAACCAGCAAAGGAATGGAACCCCAGTTCCATCGCCTTCAGGAACCCCACGTGGTTCAAGGGAACAATCCCCAGAAAGATCCAATAACAACAATGGTGATAAGGATCAAACAGTGGAACAAGATCGTGTAAAGCAAATGATTGCAGAGTATGTGAGCCAAGCTTTGCAAGAATTTGCGAGGGGATTACCGGCACTGTTACCTACACCACCAACGCCACCCCGCAATAATACCATCACCTTGGAAAATCCTCAATCTGGGTTGGCAAACTCAGGAAGAGGAGATACTCCTAATGTATCTCTCGAAGCGAGACCATGTATATTTAATAACTCTGAATTACAAAATTTACTGCTAACCATGCAGAAACAGATGAAGGAGAAGAACGATCACATCCAACAAATTTCTGGAGTACCACCTATTATCAAAGGCATTGATGTTGATAGGTATTCTCAACAACCTTGGAAGCCAAGTGCGGCACATTTGCCTATACCTAAGAAATTTAAAATGCCTGAAATTCCCAAATATGATGGAACAACTGACCCACGTGATCATGTGACTGCTTTCACTACTAGAGTAAAAGGAAACGACTTAACAAAACAAGAGACTGAATCAATCCTTGTCAAAAAATTTGGGGAAACACTTACCAAAGGATCCCTAACCTGCTATTCTCTTCTCCCTGAAAATTCTATTGACGCTTTTGCTGAGCTTACAGATTCATTTATAAAAGCACACTCTGGTGCACAAAAAGGTGAGAAAAGAATGGAAGACATATTTAAAATAAAACAAGGAGACATGGAATTACTCCATGAGTTTGTAGACAGGTTTCAACGAGAAAGAATGCAGTTACCCAGGGTGCCTGATAATTAGGCAGCCATGGCATTCGTAAGAAACCTAAATGATAAAAGCTCAGAAGCAACGAGACGAATTACGGGAAGTCTAAGAGAATTCCCCGCTACAACATGGAACGATGTATGTAACATGTATATTACTAAACTCAGAATTGAAGAAGATATCATTGCTCGTTCAAGAGATGAAGATCATTCCAGATCTAGATGTCCAGAATCAGACAGAAGATCAGGTAAGAATAGGTACGATACTTACTTAGGACCCTCGGGACGTGATATTCGTCCCAAGTTTGAAAACACTAGGTCAGACTATAGACCACAAGGAAGAGACGTCATCTCATCCTCGTCGAGATCCAGAAAAGATCGAGATAAACGACCTAGAGGTAATACTTTAATTGGGGATCATACCTTTAATGTAAGTACTACTGAACTTGTCTCAATATTGAGGAACATGGGAGACAAGGTTAAGTGGCCCAAAGATATGCGGTCAAATCCAAATAGAAGGAACCCAGATCAGTGGTGTGAATTCCATAACGATCATGGGCACAAAACTGCGGATTGCAAATTTTTACAAGGTGAAGTAGAAAATTTATTGAAACAGTGCTATTTAACAGAATTGTTTAGTGATAAAGGTAAACAGGCATATATGAGGAACATGCAGGATCCCCTAAAGCCTCCTTCTCCAAAATGAACCGTCAACGTGATACACGGAGGTGAAGAAGTAAACAGAGTGGTCTGCAAAACAACCACAAAGTTTACAACTACACATGGAAAACGGGTTCGTGAAAATCTGGAAGAGGACAATATAACCTTTGATGATGCAGATATCGACGGATTAATGCTTCCTCACAATGATGCTCTGGTAATATCTTTACTTATTCATGACACTAACGTAAAAAGAGTGTTGATGGATCCAGGCAGTTCAGTCAATATCATTTTGCTAAGAGTCGTGGAAGAAATGCTATTGGGGAATCAAGTAGTCCCAAGGGCACGAGCCATATCAGGGTTTGATAACTCTACGGTTATAACAAAAGGAGAAATTGAGCTTAACACCTATGCTGGGGGGGTGAACAAAAGTACCAGGTTCCAAGTCATCGATACTGACATAGCTTATAATGTAATCGTGGGAAGGCCATGGATCCACGACATGAAAGCAATACCCTCCATGTTGCATCAGGTAATTAAATTCTCCTATGAATGGGGGATTCAGCAAATTAGAGGCGATCAGCAGACCGCAAGAAATATAAACTATGTGGTGCACTATAACAAGAAAATAGAGGTAGAAGAATCACGAGATAAGGGAATCTCCCAAGCAGGTAACGCCGCCCAAAAAGGCATGGAAGAAATTACTACCCAAATAGGTACGGAAGTTATTATTGCTGAAACAGGTATGAAAGAAAATACTTACGACAAAGTGAATCAAATTACCACGGAAGGTGTACTATACCACACAGATGCAGATTCCAGACCGGATGTCATTCACGAACCAGAGGAAGACGATCACATCAAAACAACTACAGAAGAGCTTGAAGTTGTTCCATTGTCTGAACAAAAGCCTGAACAAAAAGTAAATATAGGCATGAGGCTGGGCCCTGGTAGAAGAGGTAAGTTAATTGATTATTTAAAGGCTAACGCAGACTACTTTGCGTGGTCCTACTCAGATATGATAGGAATCCCACCAGAAGTGATGACTCATAAACTAAATGAAGATCTATCCTTCGTGCCTGTTAAGCAGAAGAAAAGAAAGCAAGGACCATTTAAGAACCAAGTGATCGACGAAGAGGTACAGAAACTCTTGAAGATTGGTTCAATACGAGAGGTAACATACCCTAACTGACTAGAAAACACCGTGGTGGTTCCTAAAAAGAATGGAAAATGGAGAGTATGCGTAGATTATACTGACTTAAATAAAGCATGCCCCAAAGATTCATTCCTATTGCCACATATAGATCAAATGATTGATGCCACGACAGGTCATGAATTATTAAGCTTCTTAGATGCATATTCTGGTTATAATCAGATTAAAGTGGATCCCTCAGATGAGGAAAACACTTCCTTCATTACAAATAGGGGGACTTACTCTTATAAAGTTATGCCTTTTGGCTTGAAAAATGCTGGAGCCACCTATCAAAGGTTAGTGACTAAAATGTTCCAAGAACATCTTGGAAAGACGATGGAAGTCTATATTCATGATATGTTGGTAAAATCAATACAAGCACAAGACCATTTCCAGCATCTCTCTACTGCTCTTGATATTTTACGCATGTATAATATGAAGCTAAATCTAGAGAAATGCATTTTTGGAGTGCAATTGATGCGTGGCTAGAATTTATGGTTTAACACGTTATGTGCCTTACAGTTTATGTGCGTTAATGATAAAAATACACTTTTTATGTGCATAATGGAGTCTATTTCATGTGTAGATGAATTGGAGATGGAAGCCGAGCTAAATGGATGCAAATACGTCAAAAATACGCTCAAGAGTCGGAAAGAAGCAACCCGGGCTATAGTGGGGCGTTTTGGCCTTAAATCCAGGCCTAGCCTGGCTATAGTGGGGCGTTAGACCCATAAAGCCAGGCCTAGCCTGGATATAATGGGGCATTTGGGGCTTAACGCCTGGGTCCCAGTCCGGTCAATTCCGAGTTTTGAAGGTTTTAAGTGTTTCCCGGTTTGAATAGAAGTCTCCTACATGTTTAGGGTTTATCCCAAACATATAAATAGACCCAAAAATACAACTTGGAGAGGAGGAAGCCATTTGAAGTGAAGAAAAACCTGTGGATTACTACTCAGTGAAGAAAACATTGATTTTTATAGCTCTTATTTATTATTTTGTAGTTCAATTATGCAAGTTATTTTAGAATTGATTCTTATGAATATGAGTAGCTAATTTTCTTAATCTAGGGTTTTGGTGGAACCCGTTGGGGGATAAACTTATTGTGATATTAATATAGTTTTGATTGGTTGATTAATCTCTATTTGTTCAACTACGTTCTTGTTGTAGTTGATTGAAGGGCCCTCAATTAGCTGTTCCTATTTATTATGTATCTACTTGAGAGAGAGTGCATATTTAGGTAGTTGTTTGAACAACATCACTCCCGGAGTATAGACGAAAGTCATAACCGAGGGTTTAGAGGTTGGATTAGAGATAACGATACCTCGGGTGCAATCTAAAGTGAACTGTAATGCAATCTAGCTAGCGTAACTTGAGAGAGTGCGTCTAGTAAATTATCATAATTACTTGAGAGAGATTTATGGTAGATAGAGTGTTCATGATTGATAGAGACAACTAATCAAACTATAAGAAGTATCCGAGAAGGAAGTTCACCGACGGGGGAAACCATAACCTTAGACCTTTATCATAATTGTTTACAACACATTGTTAGTAATTGTTAGTTATTATTATTGTCAGTAGAATTAGTAAAACATCACCAATTTATATTAAAAAGTCTTGAGAGAATTGATTGAGTAAAAGTTGTGTATTCTAAAGCCTTGATTGATACGTAAATTCCCTGTGGGATCGACTCTGGGCATAATACCCCGGATTATATTTGCAACGCCCGCTTAGTCTTTTATAAGACATAGTTGAGCGTGATCAAATTTTGGCGCCGTTGCCGGGGAATTAACGGTATTATCAATTGAGTTGGAAGAAATACAAAATTATGAAATATAGTCAATTTTCTTTAAATTTTCGTTTTTACATTGAAAGTTTAACGTTTGCTAACGTATTGCAGGTGCATGCCTAGACACTCATCGAGGATTGGTGAAGTAGTAGAAGCCTTATCAGACCCCGAGAAAGTTTTCAAGGCCCTAAACCGGACCAACTGGTAAAGCAAACATCAACCACAAATCGAACAAATTGAAACCGACATGGAAGATCCACACAACCGGAACAATAATGGGGATGATGTGGTATACCCAGTCGCTCAAATAGGGGCAGAGGCTCCCTTATTTGACTGGGCACAACCCACAGCTGAGAATTTGGCCACTGCGATACTGGTCCCTCAGATACAAGCCGAGTCCTTCCAGATAACAAATAATATGTTGTACTTATTGCAGAACAAAGGACTATTCTCAGGGTCATACATCGAAGACCCCCAGCAGCATTGAAAAGCTTCCTATCAATCTGCAAAACTCAGAGGCAGCCAAACGTCACCCAGGAGGCAATAAAATTGTTTTTGTTTCCATTCTCAGTGACTGGAGCTTCCCAGACTTGGCTAAACTCACTCCCCATAAATTCCATTACCACATGGGAGGAGTTAGTTAAGCAATTCGTGAACAAGTTTCATCCACCTAACAAGACTGCCCAACAAATCAATGAAATCTTAAGCTTCAGACAGAAACCAACTGAAACCTTACAAGAGACATGGGATCGATTTAAAGGGATGTTGGTTATCTGTCCACATCATGGTATTCCAGAGCAAATGTTGGGGCAGTGTTTTTATATGGGTTTGGTTGATACTGTTAAAGCAAATGTTGATGCTTCGGCTGGTGGAGCATTCTTGAGCAAAACGTGGAGAGAAAGTCAAATTTTAGTTGATAAAATGGCACAGAATTGAGGATGGACAACAAGGAATGCACCCACTAATCCTGTAGTTCACTCAGTGCCATTCGATCCATCTAATACTATTGCAGAGAACGTGGCCAACTTGATAACACTGATGAGTATACTTACTACGAAGGTGGAGGAATCAGGACAAAAACAACAAGTACACATCGTAGACACAACCAATGGGGGCTTATGCACATCTTGCATTAGTCAACCACTTGGTAATCACTGGAATGCAGAATGTCATCACCCTCCTTATC
>ML385032.1:0-44956 GCA_005239525.1 Nicotiana knightiana
AAATGTTTTAAAAATTCTTGGTATAACGTGTTAAGGGATTTGCTTAATAAGTTGTGCACATGATTGTAGTTTGATTTCTCGAGGACGAGCAAATGTTTAAGTGTGAGGTATTGATGCGTGGCTAGAATTCATGGTTTAACATGTTATATGCCTTACATTTTATGTGCGTTAATGATAAAAATACACTTTGTATGTGCATAATGGAGTTTATTTCATGTGTAGGTGCNGCGTTTGGCCCCTAAAGCCAGGATGTCCCTGGCATTAGTGGGGCGTTTGGCCCCTAAATCCAGGCTGACCCTGGCGTTAGGGGGGCATTTGGGCCCTAACGCCAGGCCTGCCCTGGCTTTAAGGGGGCGTTTGAGCCCAAACGCCTGGGTCCCGATGTCCAGTCAATTCCGAGTTTTGAAGAGTTTAAGTATTTCCCGGTTGGAATAGAAGTCTCCTACATGTTTAGGGTTTGTCCTAAACATATAAATAGACCCCAAAACACAACTTGAAAAGGCATTCTAAGAGAGGAAGTTATTAAAGTGAAGAAAAACCTGTGGATTACTATTCAGCAAAGTGAAAACACTGATTTTTATCTCCTTAGTTCATTACTCTGTAATTCAATTATGCACGTTATTTAGATTTGATATTTATGACTATGAGTAGCTAATTCTCTTAATCTAGGGTTTTGGTGGAACCCGTTGGGGGACAAACTTATGGTGATATTAATATAATTTGGTTGATTGTTCATCTCTACTTGTTCAACTACGTTCTTGTTGTAGCTAATTGAATGGCCATTAATTAGCTGTGCCTATTTAGTATGTATCTACTTGAGAGAGAATGCATATTTAGGTAGTTGTTTGAACAACATCACTCCCGGAGTATAGACGAAAGTCATAACCGAGGGTTTAGAGGTTGGATTAGAGATAACGATACCTCGGGTGCAATCTAAAGTGAACTGTAATGCAATCTAGCTAGCGTAACTTGAGAGAGTGCGTCTAGTAAATTATCATAATTACTTGAGAGAGATTTATGGTAGATAGAGTGTTCATGATTGATAGANAGTAATTGTTAGTTATTATTATTGTCAGTAAAATTTGTAAAACATCACCGATTTATATTAAAAAATCTTGAGAGAATTGATTGTGTAAAAGTTGCGTATTCTAAAGACTTGATTGATACGTAAATTCCCTGTGGGATCGACTCTGGGCATAATACCCTGGATTATATTTGCAACGCCCGTTTAGTCTTTTATTAGACATAGTTGAGCGTGATCACCCCCGCATTCGTAATCCACCGGTTGTGTTCGCGATTAAGAACCATCTGCCAACCCCTAAGATCCCATGCCTATGTGTTCATGTGAGGGCTGCCCCGTTCGCGATGGCCAAAATCCCCCAGTCTTGCATTCACGAGATTTGCCTCGCGTTCGTGTGGTGTAAAGCAATCCTGCCCCAATTAACCCTTGCGAACGCGGTACTAGCTCTGCATTCACGATGCACAATGCACCAATAACATCAACTGTTGTAAATTGTGCTAAAATAGCCGAAAAGCACCCTGAAGCTCACTCAGGCCCTACTTCAAATATTCACACAAGTACATAAATTTCATATGGACGCACTCGCATGCTCAAATCATCAAATTACCATCTTAAATCAAGAATTAAGCATCAAAACTCAAAGACTTCAAAGTTCATAACTTCAAATTTTCAACTTTTCGCAATAAGCATCGACGACCTCAGGTCATGCAGGACTCCAACCAATCATGCATATATCACGATCCAAAACCCAACCAGTCGTGATGGCGCCTGTCATGGAACTAGGCAATCCGACACACTTTCAAACCACTCGATTTTTCATTAACATTTAGATAATAACTTTTTTCAAGTGAAACATCTGAATAAAAGAATTAAAATTCAAAACCAAAATACTGCAACATAAACCCCAATATCGGGTGTCACTAAGTCATGAGCCCAACTATCACAGTGCTGAAGTTCAATAAGATAACATTGTCTGGAAATAGTCTAAATACACCAAAGGAAGACAAGGAAGGAGAAAGACGGGGCTGCGATCGCCAGGCAGCTACCTCACAATCTCCAAATGATGATCCGCAACAGAAGTGGTCAACAACCGCTATCGTGGCCTGAGATACCTGGATCTGCACACGAGGTGTAGGGGGTAACGTGAGTACACCAACTCAGTAAGTAGCAAGACCAAACTACGGGCTAACAGGTAGTGGTGGACTCCACCTCAACAATTATAACAGAATCAATAAAATAGTAATGTAGTCATACTTGTAGTTAAATAGACATCTCAAGTGATAAGATAAATGCAGGTCTGGACAGTTTAAGATATATAACTCAACTTTTTCTATATGACAATGCATCAACTGTATGAAATGCACAATGTGCCACCACTCTCAAATGGTTGTCCACTCAGTACTGTATATGGCTCACACGGCCCAGGGAAGATCCATCCTGAAATATATACACCTCTAACATCAATCACTCAGTACTGAGAAAGGCCAATCCAGCCCTATGGAGAAGATCCATCTCTAGATAATGACAATAACCTCACAACCACTCGGTACTGTATATGGCTCGCACAGCCCAGGGAAGATCCATCCGGAATATATACACATCACTGACATCAGTGCTCAGTACCGAGGAAGGCCATTCCAGCCCTCTGGAGAAGATCCATCTCCAGATATAAATACTTCGGACAAGATCCATGTCCAGGGAAGATACATCCCTCAAATATCATCTGCACTCACTGGGTTGTGTTACAGACTCCGGAGGGGCTCCTACAACCCAAGCGCTATCATAATTATCATCATAACCGCTGCAGCGTGCAACCCGATCCCATAACTGTCACTTATAATCAGGCTCTCAGCCTCACTCAGTCATCACTCTTCAGTCTCACACACACGGGCTTACAATGCCATGAAAACTATCCCGGAACAATGATATGATGTGCCAACAAATAACAACTGAGACTAAGATATGATATGATATGCATGAATAAGACCGAGTATAGAATATCAATGAAACAAATGAGATGACAACAAGAAACGACCACTCGGGTCTCAACAACATCGGCGCGAAGCCTTGACAGGATAATTAACATGATTTTTCAGCACATATACTTAACCATATGTTAGAACACAAATATCAATAAGAAAGAATCATAAGCGGTGCCATGGAATGAACCAGGCCACATTTCTCATGGTGCACGCCTGCCCGCCCGCCACTTGGCATGCGCGTCACCTAAGTACTAATCACATAACACATAGCTCGGGGTTTTGAACCCTCAGAACCAAGCTTGGAAGCGTTACTTACCTCAATCAAGCCAAAAATCCTACTCCGCAATGCCTTTTCCGCTCTACTCGGCCTCCAAATCTGAATCTAACCAAAATCAGCATATTATCATCAATATACGCTAAAAGAATGAATGCCATACGAAAATTATCAAATTAAACCACAAATCCCGAAATTGGTCAAACCCGGCCACTGGGCCCATGTCTGGAAATTCGATAAAGTTTACAAAACTAGGAAACCCATTCACTCACGAGTCCAACCATACCAAATTTATCAAAATCTGACTTTGAATCGACATTCAACTCCCAAAAATCCATTTTATGGAGTTTCTACAATTTTCCCCAAAATTTCACCCCAAAGTACTAATCAAATGATGAAATCAGTGATGTATTCATGTATATTGTCCAAATCCGAGTTAGAATCACTTACCCCAATGAATTTTTTGAAAAACCTTCGAAACATCGCCACAACCTGAGCTCTCTAGGTCCAAAATGTGAAATAAAACCCTGAACCCCGTATTTATAGTGCACCCCTCGAATCCTCATTACGCGGTCTGCCAAATTCTACCGCCGCCGCGCACGCATCACCGGGGTTCACAAATTTCCTATCGCAGCCGCGAAAGTCCTCATCTCCTGCAGTTGCGACCTACCTTATGCGGATCGCACCAGCCTCCATCGCTGACCATGAAATTCTGCCGCCGCCGCGACATCCCATCGTGGTCCGCACCGATTTTGTGCAGCCCGCGCTTCCCAACATCTGAGACCCAACACTAGCAACATCAACATCTTTTTTTTCAACAGCTAAACTCATCCGCTAACCATCCGAAACACACCCGAGGTCCTCGAGACCTCAACCAACCAGACCAACATGTCCCATAACATCATTCAAACTTATCCAAACCTACTAATCACTCGTAACAACACCAAAACATCCAATCAAGCTCGGAGTCAAGCCTAAGAACTCAAAACTCCTAAATTCCGCCATCGACGTTGAAACCAATCAAATCATGCCCGAATGACCCAAATCTTGCACACAAGTCAATTATGACACCACGAATCTGTTCAAACTGTCAAAACTCCATTCCCACTCTGATATCTAAATCTTCACTACCGACCGGAAATTGCCAAATTTCTAATTTCGCCAATTCAAGCCTAATTCTACCACGGACTCCCAAATTACATTCCGAACCCGAACCACCCAACCCGATACCATACAATACAACTGAACAACATATAAGGGAATAGAAATGGGAGAAACATGGCTATAACTCTCAGAACGACCAGTCGGGTCGTTACAACATATAAGCCCAAAATTATCATCCAAACCTATCAGAATAATCAAAATACCGATCCAAGATCGTTAACCAACAATGTTGACTGTGGTCAACTCTAACCATTTTCTAGTTCAAAAATTAAGTTTTCTTCGAAAAATCATATTGAAACTTTCCAGAAATCAAACCGGACCGCGCAAGCAAGTCATAAATCATCAAATAAAGACATATAAGTGTTACGACCCATATTCACGTACATTAGTTCATGCCGTAAGTTAGTCGACGTAAATCCGAGAAGAGATTATCTTTGAGATGATAAGAAGTTAAATCTATTGGTCTTAAATGATACTAGGGTGTATAAGAGTGGTTAACAAGTATTAGAAGTTAAATGAATCAAGGATGTTGTAACCCGTATTTTCGAGTAAAACTAGAGGTGCTTAATATTCTCAAGAGGTCTTGTTTTAAGATATATGAATCATATAATATCCGTATCATAAGACTTGAAGTCAAATGAGTTATGAAACAAAATTTGACAAAAGTTGTCGCAACTTACGTTCATAATTTTACTTAAACTTTAGGTCAAATGCTACTAAGATTTTCTCCTAATTTACTGGGGATTATGGGGTGATATATCTACCAAACTGAATATCTATGAGTCTAGTTTCCAACATATTAAACCGTTTATACGATCTCAGAGTAGAGAGATATTCGCATTTTTGCGAGACCGCGTCAAGCAACTCTCTACGGGACCCACATAGGCGGCTGAGATATATGGATATATATAAGACGACTCAACCCCATTTTTTAAGTCGTTAATTTTTAGTATATTCAGACCTTATAACCCTAAAAAAACTCTCTCAAGGTTCTCTCATGATCCAAGACCCAAACAAAGAGCAAATAACACAAATCAAGTGTCGAGAATCCCGTTGCGCTAGTAAGTTTCTTCTTCTTCTTTTTGTTGCTGAGTTTTGTGTTGTTCCAGATCTTGTGGGAGGTTGTTTTAAGTGGTTTATGTTCTTTAAATACTTCCTCAAGTTTTTAATATCAACCCTAGGTGATTTCAAGTCTTCTAAAGTGATTCTAGTGCCGACAAACCCTAATTGATTGCTAGTTTCGCTTCCTTGTTCTTGTGACAACATTGGAGGGATATTTCGTGGTAAATTAAGGTAAAATTGGAGTTTTTATTTATTTTTAAAGTTAAGGAACCTATTACCCTGCATGTATTTAAGATTATCCAAGTTACGGCTAAGTTGTTGAAGTTAGAACTTGTGAGCTATCTATCGAAAAGCTTGTTCGTAATGTTGTTGGTTGGTGGATTGTTTTGGGAGGCTTAGTATGATTATATTTTTATGTTTTTTGGGATTTTTGGTGATTGTTTTAAATTTTGGTAAGTTATATAAATAGGATAGGTGTTGTCTGTTTCATCGTAAAATAGGTTGCGATCAATATATATTAATTATGATGCTTAAATGATAACGATAGTATCATTTCTCTTATTGTAGACTAAGGAATCGTGACATTTTCATAGCTTGAGGTTGGACAGTATATACAAGGTATGTGAGGCTATCCCTTTCCTTCTTTTGCACGACTCTGATTGTACATTGTTTCCCTTCTTATGGAACAATTGATGTTGATGTTGCTTTTCTTATTCTTATGTTATCAATGTTGTTGGTATTTCCTAATTCTTATAAGATTCATGATGAAGAGTTAGTCCTAATAACGTGTACAGAGGATACCAACCTTACGTCACTCCGAAAATATGATTCCAATGAGTCCGTCATGTATTATATACATATGTATCTATTTTACTCTACCGAGTCGCGGTATAGTCGGCCGGGTAACCACTGACCAGTTGAGTTTTACCGAGATCCATGTGGTCCGGTATGATTTTACCGAGCCTTATGATGACCGAGTACATTTTTACCGAGCTTATTACGGCCGGGTACAGTATGATGATAATGATGCCCACAGAGGCATGTGTTTTAAAAGTTTATGTATATAATATGTATGTATCATGAATTTCATGTCAGTAGCCCTCAGAGGTTCCCAAATGTCAAAGGTTGTATATTCTTTATCCTTGTTTACATTAATGTTCTTACTTATGCTTTCATGCCTTACATACTCAGTACTTTAATCGTACTGACGTCCTTTTTATTTGTGGACGCTGCATGTCATGCTGCAAGTCCTGATAGACAGGTAGACGCAGCTCCCCAACCGCAGTAGGTTGCTCTGTTAAGCGGTTATTGGCAAGATCCCTTCTCCGGACTTGTCATGGTCTTGGTATGCATTTTTTATAGACATTATGGGTATGTCGGGGCCATCTTCCGGCAATGTTGCAGCACTTATGTTTCCTTAGAGGCTCATAGAAAGGTGTCAGCTCATGTATAATTTGGATTGCCTTGTCGGCTGATTTTTGTTGTATAGTCTCTCATGGCAGCTTGTCAGCTCGTACCTTACATATAGTTTCATGACAGCCCTGTCGTCCTATGTAGTATATATTCATGCCATTATCTGTCATTTTTGGTTGTTCGTGGTTCAGGTCTACCATTTATGTTGATCTCGTCGGCCCTTATAGATAATAAGAAAGGTTAGATAAAGTGTACGTTGGTTCTCGGCAGGTATGGAGTGTCCGTGATTCGGAGGTGTTTATAGTGCTATAGGAACAATTGGTTCCCTAGGGTTGGCCTTTAAGGCCAAGTTTGACTTCGGTCAACATTTTGGGTAAACGACCTCGGAATCGAGTTTCATCGATTCCAGTAGCTTCGTCTGATAATTTTGGACCTTGGAGTATGCTCGGGATGGGTTTCTGAGGACCCGGAGTGTTTCAGCGCCCAATATTGAAATAAGAAGTCCCTTAAGTTCCTATTGTGGTTTTGGACGTGTTTTCATGTTATCGAGGTCCGGACAAAATTCTGAGACCGGAAATAGTTCCATTATATCATTTAGGACTTTCCTGCAAAATTTGGTGTCATTCCGAGTAGTATAGGTTGGTTCGGCGCGTTATTAGCGAAGTCTAGAAAACTTAAAGTTCCTAAGTTTGGTTCATGGGATTTTGAGGTGTGATTTTGAGTTTTAGTGTTGTTTTGGGTGTTCCGAAGGCTCAAGCGAGTATGTATTATGATTTGGGACTTGTTGGTATATTTGGACGAGGGCTCGGATGGGCCCAGGGGCCTCCCGGGCACCCAACGGGGCTAAAAACCAGCTAAAACAGCTGCTGGTGCACTTGTTCTGGTGTGACCGCAGGTGCGGTTTCCCAGTTGCAGGTGCGAGACCACTCCTGCGGTCCCAAGCATCACAGGTACGACCCCAGGTGAGGTCCCCCTTTCTCGCAGGTGCGGGCAAAAGTTCGCAGAAGCGAAACCGCTGGTGCGGCCATCCCTCCGCAGGTGAGAACACAACCCTTGCCGTCCAGTTCCGCAGGTGCGAGACCGCAGGTGCGGTCCCCGAGTCGCAGGTGCGGTATCCCTGTAGGCCAGGCAGTATATATTCTTTGAAACTCGGGATTTCACCCCATTCATTCATTTTCCTCCACCATTAGAGTCTTGTGAGCTTGGGGAGAGCAAACCACAACCTAGCTACTAGAGAGGCAAGTAAATTCCACTCTAACACTAGTTTCAAACATGAATTACTAGTTAAACTCTCTAATAAATCATTGAGAAATCAAGAATTGGGTAGTAATTTAGGGTTCTTGAGAAATTGGTGAATTACCATTATTTGCTATAAATTCAAGTAGAAATGATATATTAACGACCCTTAGGCTTCGGGTGAGCGATTCCTTCGAGAATTTTCGGAAATTGAACGTGCGGGCCCTGGATTGGATTTTGGGAATTCTTCAAGAATGTTGAATTATTGAATAAATAGGATAATTTCCCTACTTTGAGCATGCATTGATGTCGTTGTACCGTATTTGTCTAGTTGCGAGTCCTCGGGTGTAGAGTTTGGAGTTCGGGTGCATGCTTGGTCCGATGGGTAGATTCGACACGGGGTGAGTCTCCTTTCTAACCTTGTAAGAGGGAATTGTCCCCATAGGTGTTATATATGCTGTGTGTAATTGTTTTGGGGGGATACATGTGTACAAAGTGACGAGAGTCCGTACGTGGCGACTATCATGCTATGTCGGGTAGTTTTAGGGCTCACACGCATGTCTCTATGTGACTTATATGTATCTTTGGGTGTTCTTTGAGCTGCCTATTGCTTTTAAATTGATATGGAAATGTGTAAAGTTGCACTTGAAATCCCAGTTGATCAATACCTTTTATAGGTATAGCCCTACTAAGTTATTGAGATGTCGGTATATATATATATATATGTACGTATGAGAGTCATCACTCGGATCACAGATATGATTCGCGGTCGAGGGAAGCTTTATGATAAATCGGTATAAGTGTGTCATCACTCGAATCGTAGGTATGATTCGCGATCAAGGGGAGCATTATGGTAATTATACATAAGTGTGTCAGCACTCGAGTCGCAGGTAAGATTCGCAATCGAGGGAAGATTTATGGTAATTGTATATAAATGTGTCAGTACCCGAGTCGCAGGTATGATTCGCGAGCGAGGGAAGCTTTACATCCATTCAGTGTCTAGATATTTCCTTATGACTCTTGCTAGTTGTCTTACCCTTGTGTGCGCTTGGCTATTTGGTACCGTTTTCATTGATATCGACTTGCCAAATAATTGGGGGGAAAGAAAGGAAAGTGTAAATTGTTGTTTATTTTCAGTAGTTGCCTGGATTTCTGTATTTGATAAATATCTGCTGCTTACTGTCTCACATGTCTACTGCATTTCGTATATCCTGTTTTGTATTATTACCGTTGGACCTTAGTGAGTGTCAAGTCGACCTCTCGTCACTACCTCTTCGAGGTTAGGCGGGATACTCACTGGGTACATATATATTTATGTACTCATGCTACACTTCTGTACTTAATTGTACAGGTTCTGAGGTTGGTGCTTCTGGTTACCCGACCAGAGCTTGATGTATATTTTGGACCTGACTCCACGGTGAGCTGCCTTCCTTGGCGATTCTCAGCAGTGCTATGGAGTTATCTTTTGTTCATTTCTGTCTACTTCTCTCAGACAACAGTACATTTTGTATAATCTTTTGTATATTCTACTAGTTCGCCTGTTGACTTGTGACACTAGTTCCTGGCACGCACATAGTAGACTCTTTATTTTAGGACTGTATATATATTGGATCACGATCATGTGGCTGTATTTACTTAAGTTGGTTAATGTTTCCGCTTTTATTTAACTGATTTAAACTTAAAACTTTGGGGAATATGTGGGGTTGGTATGTTAAATAAGGATAATCTCACTAGTAAACAACTGTTGGCTTGCCTGACTCCGATGTTGGGCGCCATCACGACCTGTGTTGGATTTTTGGTCGTGACAACATGGTATCAGAGCACTAGGTTCACGTAAGTCTCACGAGTCAGGGGAAAACCCAATAGAGTCTTGCGGATCGGTACGGAGACATCTGTACTTATCTTCAGGAGGCTATAGGGTGTTAGGAAACCTCTCTTTGTTCTTATTCTATCGTGCAGTCAATGATTTACTAAATTCATTCTTCTATTCTCTCACAAATGGTGAGGACGCGCGCATCTGATCTTCCAGACCCGGGAAAGGCTTCCGCTGGCAGAGGCCGGGGGAGGGCACCGGCCCGTGGTAGGGGATTAGGGCGTCCCAGAGCTATTTCAGTCCCGCCACCGGAGGACCCTATTATAGAGGAGCAGGATGAGGTGCCTCCAGCAGATCCTGCACCAGTAGACTTTATGACGACGCTAGGCTTCCAGGCAGTCATGGGCCGTGTGATGAGATTTATGGACACTATGTCCCAGGCTGGTTTATTTCCAGCAGATCCTGCCACTTCTCAGGTGGGAGAGGGATCCCAAACCCCTACTGCCCAGGCCGC
This sequence comes from Nicotiana knightiana, assembly GCA_005239525.1. Taxonomy (NCBI): domain Eukaryota; kingdom Viridiplantae; phylum Streptophyta; class Magnoliopsida; order Solanales; family Solanaceae; genus Nicotiana; species Nicotiana knightiana. Next base: position 10,480 of record ML385032.1, read on the forward strand.
AGGACCGACAACAGCATTACATCACACCCCGAGTACACTACCCGTGGGTGGGGCCCAGCCTGTAGTAGTAGCTCCGGAGCCCAGACCAGCTACGGATGGCAATCAGCAAAAGATGTTAGACAGATGGACTCGATTGCGCCCTCTAGTCTTCGGGGGTGAGCGAGGTGAGGATGCCCAGGACTTCATTGATAGGTGCAAGGATAGACTGCACAACATGGGGATCCTAGCGTCCCATGGAGTGGATTTCACCACATTCCAGTTAGAGGGCAGAGTTCGCAGGTAGTGGCAGTCTTATATTCTCAGCAGGCCAGCAGATTCTCCTACTGTCACTTGGGAGCAGTTCACACAGATGTTCTTGGACATATATATTCCACCCTCTGAGAGGGAAGAGCTGTGGGGTCAGTTTGAGCGGTTAGAGCAGGGGCAAATGTCCGTGACAGATTATGAGGCCAGATTTTCAGAGCTGTCACGCCATGCTCTTATGATATTACCCACCGATGTTGAGAAAGTGCGGAGGTTTGTAGCAGGGTTGCATCCAGGTATTAGATCCACCATGGCTCGAGAGGTGGAGATGGGTACCCCTTATCAGCTCGTAGTGGAGATTGCTCGCACGATCGAGGGTTATCGGTCGAGGAGTAGGGTCACCAGGATAAGAGGGCCTGATTCTCTGGAGATTTCAGAGGCTCCCTAGCTAGGGGCAGGGGTGAGTATAGCAGTGGTCAGCCCAATAGGCCTTTATATTCAGCACCTCCACCACCTCCCCGAGGTGTCCCAGTTAGGCCCCAGTCCAGTGCCATGCCAGAGTGCTCCTATCGTCCTCCAGCCATTCAGAGTTCTCACAGTGGGTATCCAAGTCATCCGAGATCCTCCGATCCTTATTTCAGTGCTATGCGTGAGGGCTCTCATCGCCCTCCGGCCATTCAGGGATCTTCTTCGGGGCAACATGATATGTCACATGTGAGATGTTACGAGTGTGGTGATCTGGGCCATGTGACGAGGGCTTGTACCAGGTTTCAGGGCAAAACAACGCAACAAGTTTATCAGCTTATGAGTTCAGCACCAGCAGTCCGTCCACCTAGAGGTGTAGGACAGGTCGGCAGGGGTCATCCTAGAGGTGGAGGCCAGTCAGGGGGAGGTCAGGCAGCTCCTGTTCACTCTGGTGGAGCCCAGTCTTCTGGTACTCTAGCCAGATTCTATGCTCTTCCGCCCAGATCAGATCCAGTGGCCTCAGACGCTGTGATCACAGGTATTATATCAATATGTGGTAGAGAGGCTTCGGTATTATTTTATCCAGGATCCACTTATTCATATGTTTCAACCCTATTTGCTCCTTTTCTGGATGTTTCTCGTGAGTCCTTGGGATCTCCTATATATGTGTCCACTCCTTTGGGCGATTCTGCGGTGGTAGACCGGGTGTATCGCTCTTGTGTGATCACTTTCTGTGGGTTCGAGACCAGAGCTGACCTTTTATTGCATGACATGGTTAATTTTGAGGTTATTCTAGGCATGGATTGGCTATCTCCTTATCATGCCGTGCTTGATTTCCATGCCAAGACAATTACTTTAGCCATGCCCGAGTCGCCTAGGCTGGAGTGGATGGGTTCTTCAGTTAGTGCAGCCAGCCGGGTTATTTCATTCTTGAAGCCTCGACATATGGTCGAGAAGGGTTGTCTAGCCTATCTTGCGTATGTGCGGGACACCACCGCGGAGTCTTAGACGATTGATTCGGTGCCAGTGGTTCAAGAGTTTGCGGATGTATTCCCTTCGGATCTCCCGGGCATGCCTCCGGACCGTGATGTTGATTTCTGCATTGATTTAGCTCCAGACACCCATCCTATATCCATTCCTACGTACTGTATGGCTCCGAAAGAGTTGAAGGAGTTGAAGGAGAAACTGGAGGAGTTGTTAGCTAAGGGGTTCATCAGACTGAGTGTATCGCTGTGGGGTGCTCCAATTTTATTTGTGAAGAAGAAGGATGGGTCTATGCAGATGTGTATTGATTACCGCCAGTTGAACAAGGTTAACATTAAGAATAAGTATCCCTTTCCATGCATCGATGATTTGTTTGACCAGTTGCAGGGTGCTCGTGTGTTTTCTAAGATTGATTTGCAATCGGGGTATCATCAGTTAAGGATTCGGGCTTCAGATGTTCCGAAGACTGCTTTTCGTATGAGATATGGCCATTATGAGTTCCTGGTGATGTCCTTTGTCTTGAATAATTCCCCAACAACATTCATGGACCTGATGAATAGGGTGTTCAGGCCGTATATTAATTCCTTTGTCATTTTCTTCATTGATGACATTGTGATTTACTCACTTAGCCTGGAGGAGCACGAGCAACATTTGAGAGTTGTGCTCCAGACCTTGCGAGAACAGAAGCTACATGCTAAGTTCTCCAAGTGTGAGTTTTTGTTGGATTCCGTGGCATTTTTAGGGCATGTGGTATCCGGAGAGGGTATCAAGGTTGATCCTCAGAAGATCGAGGCAGTTCAGAGTTGGTCGTGTCCCACTTCAGCTACAGAGATCAGGAGCTTTTTGGGCCTAGCAGGCTATTATCGCCGATTTGTGGAGGATTTCTCTTCTATTGTAGCTCCATTGACTAGATTGACTCAGAAGAATGCCCCGTTTCGATGGTCTGACGAGTGTGAGGTGAGCTTTCAGAAGCTCGAGACAGCATTGACCTCAACACCAGTTCTAGTATTGCCTTCCGGTTCTGGTATGTACACAGTATATTGCGACGCTTCACGCGTTGGCTTGGGGTGTGTATTGATGCAGGATGGGAGAGTTATTGCTTATGCTTCACGCCAGCTGAAGGTTCATGAGAAGAATTACCCTGTGCACGATTTGGAGTTGGCGGCAATTGTTCACGCTCTTGAGATTTGGAGGCACTACTTTATGGAGTGTCCTGTGAGGTTTATACAGACCACCATAGCTTGCAGCACTTGTTCAAACAGAAGGATCTTAATTTGAGGCAGCGCAGATGGCTTGAGTTGTTGAAAGATTATGATATCACAATTCTTTATCACCCGGGTAAGGTAAATATGGTAGCAGATGCTTTGAGCAGGAAGGCAGAGAGTATGGATAACTTGGCTTATATTGCAGCAGAGGAGAGACCTCTAGCCTTGGAAATTCAGTCCTTGGCCAATCGCCTAGTGAGGTTAGCTTTCAGAGCCTCATCGAGTTTTAGCATATGTGGCTGCTCAGTCTTCGTTATTAGGGGAGATTAAGGCCCGACAGTTCTATGATCCGTTCTTAGCAGAGCTTCGGGAGACAGTGGTTCAGGGTAGGGCCAAGGAGGCTGCTATTGGCGAGGATGGCATTTTGAGACTTTAGGGCCACTTATGTGTTCCAACTATTGATGGACTGAGGGAGAGGATTCTAGAGAAGGCACACAATTCTCGGTATTCTATTCATCCTGGTGCTACGAAGATGTATCATGACTTGAAGCAACATTTCTGGTGGAGGCGGATGAAGAAGGACATTGTGGAGTATGTGACTAGGTGTCTTAATTGCCAGCAGGTGAAGTGTGAGCACCAGAGGCCAGGAGGCCTACTTCAGCAGATGCCCATTCCTGATTGCTATGGAGTTCGTGGTTGGGTTGCCTTGGACTTTGCGGAAGGTGGAGGCGGTTTAGGTCATTGTGGATAGATTAACCAAATCAGCACATTTAATTCCAGTAGCTACTACATATACTTCGAGAGGTTGGCCTAGATCTAAATTCAGGAGATAGTCCGGTTGCATGGTGTGCCGATGTCCATTGTATTAGATCGAGGTTCTCAGTTCACCTCGCACTTCTGGAGAGCATTGCATAGTGATATGGGCACCCAGATATACCTCAGCACAACATTTCACCCTAAGACTGATGGTCAGTCGGAGCGTACAATTCAGATATTGGAGGACATGCTCAGGGCATGTGTGATTGACTTCAGAGGCCAGTGGGACCAGTTCTTGCCTTTGGCCGAGTTTTCTTACAATAATAGTTATCAGTCCAGCATTGAGATGGCACCATTTGAAGCTTTGTATGGTCGGCGATGTCGTTCTCCTATCGGGTGGTTTGAGCCTGGTGAGGCTAAGTTATATGGCACCGACCTAAAGAGGGATGCCTTGGAGAAGGTGAAGTTGATCCAGGAGGGGCTCCGTACAACACAGTCCAAACAGAAGAGTTACGCGGATCAGAGGGTGCATGATGTATCGTTTATGGAGGGAGAAAGGGTCCTATTGAAAGTCTCGCCTATGAAGGGTATTATGATGTTTGGGAAGAAGGGCAAGCTGAGCCCGAGGTTTATAGGTCCATTTGAGGTGTTGAGGCGAGTTGGGAAGGTTGCTTATGAGCTGGCCCTGCCTCCCAGTTTAGCAGGAGTTCATCCAGTTTTTCATGTGTCCATGCTCCGGAGGTACCACGCCGACTTCTCTCATGTGGTTGATTTCAGCACTATTCAGTTGGATGAGAGGTTTGGCTACGAGAAGGAGCCAGTTGCTATTATTGATAGACAGGACCGCCAGTTGAGGTCCAAGAGAGCTTCTGCCATAAAGGTCCAGTGGAAGGGCGCCCGAGGAGGACATGCAGAGAAGATATCCACACGTATTCATCATTTCAGGTATGATTCTAGACCCGTTCGAGGACGAACGTTTGTTTAAGAGGTGGAGAATGTAACAACGCGATTGGTCATTTTGCGTTATCGGATCACGTTCCCCCAAAATGAAAATTCCCATAGTGGCTTTTTATGATTTATGACTTGCGGGAACTGGTGGTCCGGGATTCGGAAGTGTTTAGAGTGCTATAGGAACAATTGGTTCCCTAGGGTTGGCCTTTAAGGCCAAGTTTGACTTCGGTCAATATTTTGGGTAACCGACCTCGGAATCGAGTTTCATCGGTTCCGGTAGCTTCGTGTGATGATTTTGGACCTGGACGTATGCTCGGGATGGGTTTCTGATGACCCGGGAGCGTTTCGGCACCCAATATTAAAATAAGAAGTCCCTTAAGTTCCTATTGTGGTTTTGGACGTGTTTTTGTCTTATCGAGGTAGAATGGAATTCCGAGACCGCGAATAGTTCCATTATGTCATTTAGGACTTGCCTGCAAAATTTGGTGTCATTCCGAGTAGTATAGGTCGGTTCGGCGCGTTGTTAGCGTAGTCTAGAAAACTTAAAGTTCCTAAGATTGGTTCATGGGGTTTTGAGGTGTGATTTGAGTTTTAGCATTGTTTTGGGTGTTCCGAAGGCTCAAGCGAGTCCGTATTATGATTTGGGACTTGTTGGTATATTTGGACGAGGGTGGGCCTAGGGGCCTCCCGGGCACCCAACGGGGCTAAAAACCAGCTAAAATAGCTGCTGGTGCACCTGTTCTGGTTTGACCGCAGGTGCGGTTGCCCAGTCGCAGGTGCGGGACCGCTCTTGCCGTCCCAAGCATCGTAGATGCGACCCCAAGTGAGGTCCCCCTTTCTCGTAGGTGCGGGCAAAAGTCCGCAGAAGCGAACCGCTGGTGCGGCCATCCCTCCGCAGGTGCAAACCCAGCCTTTCCCGTCCAGTTTTGTAGGTGCGAGCCCCAGCTCGCAGGCGCGAGACCGCATGTGCGGTCCCCGAGCCGCAGGTGCGGTATCTATGTAGGCCAGGCAGTATATATTCTTTGAAACTCGGGATTTCACCCCATTCATTCATTTTCCTCCACCATTAGAGTCTTGTGAGCTTGGGGAGAGCACACCACAACCTAGCTACTAGAGAGGTAAGTAAATTCCACTCTAACACTATTTTCAAACATGAATTACTAGTTAAACTCTCTAATAAATCATTTGAGAAATCAAGAATTGGGTAGTAATTTAGGTTTCTTAAGAAATTGGTGAATTACTATTATTTGCTATAAATTCAAGTAGAAATCATATATTAACGACCCTTAGGCTTCGGTGAGCGATTCCTTCGAGAATTTTCGAAAATTGAACGTGCGGGCCCGGGGTTGGATTTTGGGAATTCTTCAAGAATGTTGAATTATTGAATAAATAAGATAATTTCTCTACTTTGAGCATGCGTTGATGTCGTTGTACCGTATTTGGCTAGTTGCGAGTCCTCGGGTGTAGAGTTCGGAGTTCGGGCGCATCCTTGGTCCGAGGGATAGATTCGACACGAGGTGAGTCTCCTTTCTAACCTTGTAAGAGGGAATTGTCCCCATAGGTGTTATATATGCTGTGTGTAATTGTTTTGGGGGGCTACGTGTGTACAAAGTGATGAGAGTCCGTATGTGGCGACTATCATGCTATGTCGGGTAGTTTTAGGGCTCACACGCATGTCTCTATGTGCCTTATATGTATCTTTGGGTGTTCTTTGAGCTGCCTATTGCTTTTAAATTGATATTGAAATGTGGAAAGTTGCACTTGAACTCCCAGTTGATCAATCCCTGTTACAAGTATAGCCCTACTAAGTTATTGAGATGTAAGTATATACATATGTACGTATGAGAGTCAGCACTCGAATCGCAGATATGATTCGCGGTCGAGGGAAGCTTTATGATAAATCGGTATAAGTGTGTCAGCACTTGAATTGCAGGTATGATTCGCGACCGAGGGGATCTTTATGGTAATTATACATAAGTGTGTCAGCACTCGAGTCGTAGGTATGATTCGCGATCGAGGGAAGCTTTATGGTAATTGTATATAAATGTGTCAGCACCCGAGTCACATGTATGATTCGCGAGCGGGGGAAGCTTTACGACCATTCAGTGTCTAGATATTTCCTTATGACTCTGGCAGGTTGTCTTACCCTTGTGTGCGCTTGGCTATTTGGTACCGTTTTCATTGATATTGACTTGACAAATATTTGGGGGAAAAGAAAGGAAAGTGTACATTGTTGTTTATTTTCAGTAGTTGCCTGGATTTCTGTATTTGATAGGTATCTGCTGCTTACTGTCTCACATGTCTACTGCATTTCGTATATCCTATTTTGTATTATTACTGTTGGACCTCAGTGATTGTCAAGTCGACCTCTCGTCACTACCTCTTCGAGGTTAGGCGGGATACTCACTGGGTACATATATATTTATGTACTCATGCTGCACTTCTGTACTTAATTGTACAGGTTCTGAGGCTGGTGNATGGAGTTATCTTTTGTTCATTTCTGTATACTTCTCTCAGACAGCAGTACGGTTTGTATAATCTTTTGTATATTCTACTAGTTCGCATGTTGACTTGTGACACTAGTTCCTGGCACGCACATAGTAGGCTCTTTATTTTGGGACTGTATATATATTGGATCACGATCATTGTGGCTGTATTTACTTAAGTTGGTTAATGTTTCCGCTTTTATTTAACTGATCTAAACTTAAAACTTTTGGGAATATGTGGGGTTGGTATGTTAAATAAGGATAATCTCACTAGTAAACAACTGTTGGCTTGCCTGACTCCGGTGTTGGGCGCCATCACGACCTGTGTTGGATTTTGGATCGTGACAGAAGTCGAATCCCACAAAAAACTAAGGCTTAGCTACAATTATTTGATATCACCAAGAAAAAAGTTTGAAAAAAATTCTAAAGTTTATATATTAAGATTTGTCTAACTAATTAACTAACAAATTAAAGTAGCAAATATCAACTAAATACACTAAGGGTTGGAGGCAAGATTAAGGAGGCTAGAGTTATGATTCTCCTAATTTTCGGAATCTTTCCTGCTACGTTTCTATATTTTTATCTACATATTCTCTATTGAACGTGAGCACTTCAATTGTCGTAATTCTCTCCCGAGCTACAATAATTTACTAGACATATTCTCCCGAACTATGCTAACTGGTACTATTTACCGCTCGCTATGACCACGTCAAGGATTTGTTATTCCTAATCTCACCTTTAAACCTGCCGTATTGGTTCCTCACATATATTAGGAGTGAAGTTGTTCAAATCCCTTTTATACATGTTGGGGCATGTTGAGTGGAAACTATCAAGTCCTAGCAGAAATAGGAAAAGTTTCCTACTTGGGCGTCATGCAGGGCGCCTGGCGCAAAACTGGGCGCCCAACTCTATTTTCTGCTATCTTTTGTATTTTGAACGGTGCCTGACTCAAACCTTGATGACAAAAATCATACTCCCTCTAAGTTCTTCCATTTTGGCTTCAATTTGCACACAATCCTTCCATATCACCTCTGATTGACCCTTGAACTTATAAACACCATTATTAAGATCGAACAAAAACTATTGGTACTCAATTTAACAAGATCAAGGCGTAAGCAAGCAAACATCACCACCCCATACTTAAAATTTTGCTCGTCATCGAGCAACCTAGCATTTTTCTAACCCAATAATGCCACACAAGACCTCACACAATGGAGGAACATTCAGCAATTCAACACACTCTACCTATGACCATGGTTGATGCTAACAATTAAGCCATTGCATAAGCATTCATGCACTTAGTAACTTTCACATGCTGAAATATTATTAAATAGTTCAACACAGAAACAACCTGCCCATAACCACTCAACCTCAAAGACAGACTTGTTTCCAATAAGCACTCTCGACTTGCACACTTACCCCAACAAGATACGTTTACTAAAGTTACCTATCCGTCACGGAACCATGTTCCCTCACAAAAGAACAAGAGAGTATGAAATTAGAGTTTCAAATGTAAGGCAAAGACATCATGAACAAATATAAATCTCTCACTCTCACAAAGAAATTCATGTGCATTCCGAGGTCGTACAATAGACTTACCTGTAGTGTATGTCTCTACTAATATAAGCTCGTAAAGTCTAGGATCAATTAGGTCTTTACAAGTCGTAATGTAGGCTAAGGGACAGGTAGGAACAAGATGTGTATTTTCTATCCATTTTTTTTTTGGTATTTTCTTTGCTTTTCTTTTTATTCTTGTTTTTCCCTTCAACACTCTCCATAAATTTAGTTTGCTTGGCTAATGATCTTCCAAAACGTATGTTCACTTTTTGGCCTTTCTATGGTTTCACTCAAAAGCTACTACAACTCTCACCTTACTCTTCTAGTGACTTATGTGGAGGTAAAGGTTAAACAAAATTCAATTACGAACAAAATGGGATTAGACTTGTAATGTGGGTGCCAGAGAAAAGGTTTGTAGGCTCAACAGACTATCTAAGGATAATTTTATTTTCATGGCATACTAGCTCAATGGACAATCAAAGAAATGCCTACATCATCTCCTAGATTCACAAGCTTACTTATTTTTCTTCGACTAACACAAGGAAAAAGTTCTAGACTAACACAGGATAGCACATAAAGTAATAAAGACCTCACATAACACACTGTATACGATCAAAATCTTATGCCCCGATGTTGTAGGCTCGAGAAGTTGCATCGAGGGCAGAAGCCTGGTAGAGGTCGAGCTCGGGCTCAAAGACGAAATAAGAGGCTCGAGGACCTAGGTGCTCGATGAGCATCGGAGTGAAATACGACTGGTGCCTAAATAAAGGCGTTATAAGTTTGTTACGGGAAGGACAAGATTCTCACCACGTCCCCAAAGATCATGGCGCTAATTCCGAAATAGATTTGTACGAATTAATACAAATCTGTACTATGCGGTTACACATCTGTCCTAATAAGATTCTTTAAAATGTACCATATTTAGGTCTCCCCTCCTATATAAAGGGGACCCCAATCATTTTTAAAGATCATCTAATCATTGGCAAAGAATATACTATCTTACTTTCTCGTTCATTGTTCTTCAGAATTATTCTCTAGCTTTACTGCTCTTACTTTACTGTTCTTGCCTTATCATCCCTAACCCACCTCGAGTTCATCGAGCTCGAGGTCCATATTTCCCAAGTAACACTAGTTTGGTTCATCGATTCCTCTCATTTATATTCTATATTACTTGCTTATTAATTGGTATTGGACTAGATCACATATCTTTAAAACCACAAATCAAATTTAATTGTTACTCGTATTTTCGAGGTAAACAGTTTGGAACCCACCATGGGGATAAGGTTAATAGTGATTATTTCAGTACTAATTTACGGATAACACACATTATTCTTCACACTTTTTCTTGTCAAAGATTCTTTGATTTCAGGCTAAAACATGTCGAACTCAGCAAACACACCAGTGAATGGTAATGACGGTCATGGGGAAAATGATAATGCAACAGCTTCAGAGGCCGGTGTACCACCGCTTAACCCTGGGGTAGCACCATTTCCTAACCCAGTCGATGTTGGTTCACACATTGCTTTAAACGTCGACTTGGGCACTGACGTCGGAGGAAGAGTACGTGGAGAGTTCAACCCGGTGGCCAAAGAACCCAGGGCCGAGGAGATGGGGTAGTCATCCTCCAAGTGATTTTCGAAATGTTACAAGCGCAACAGATTTCTATCGCTCAGTTGCAAAGTCAGCAAAAGACTCCGAGCGTAGTGGGACCAGACTACTCACCGTGCTGAACCAGTTCCTGAGAGGTCGAGAAACAATGGATCAGGAGCTTACCCCACAATCATGAGAATGCTCGAAGAACTCATGAAGAGGATCGAGTCAGGAGAGAAAAATATCGAGGATAACGATAAAAAGGTAGAAACGTATAACTCGAGGGTCGACCAAATACCGGGAGAGCCTCCGATTTTGAAAGGACTGGATTCTAAAAAGTTTGTGCAAAAAACTTTCCCCCCGAGTGCGACCCCTAAGCCTATTCCAAAGAAGTTTCACATGCCGGACATACACAAATACAACGGGACCACCGATCCCAACGAACACATCACTACATACACTTGTGGTATAAAGGGAAACGATTTGGAAGACGACGGGATCAAGTTTATTCTACTGAAAAAATTTGGGGAAACTTTGTCCAAAAGGGCCATGATTTGGTACCATAACCTTCCCCCACAACTCTATCGATTCGTTTGTAAAGGCACATGCTGGTGCTATAAAGGTCGCAACAAGGAAGTCAGACGCATTCAAAATTAAACAAAGGGACAACGAGATGTTAACAGAATTTGTATCACGGTTCCAAATGGAACGAATGGAGTTACCACTGGTCTCCGATGACTGGGCTGTTCAAGCTTTCACTTAGGGGCTAAATGAGCGGATCTCGATAGCATCGAGGCAGTTAAAATAAAACTTGATTGAGTACCCCGTCGTGACGTGGGCAGATGTGCATAACAGATATCAGTTGAAGATTAGGGTCGAAGATGATCAGTTGGGATCCCCCTCGGGCTCGGTTTATCCAAACATGTTAGCAACAAAAGATTCAACTTATGTGGACAGGAAACCGAGACCGAACAAGGAGAGGTATCAGTCGTACACCGAAGAGCGAAGGAACAGCTCGAGGCTTAAAGTACCTCGGAATGATCAAAGAGTAGATCGAAGATAGAATTCTCGGGGACTCATGAGTAAGACCGGGTTCGATAGGCATTCGGACCAGTAGAGGCACCTCGATTATCAGAGTACACCTTCAACATCGATGCTTCAGGTATCGTGTCGGCCATTGGGAAAATTAGAGATACCAGGTAGCCTAAACCCATACAAACTGATCCTTCTCATAGGAATCCTAACTTGATGTGTAAGTATCACGGTACACATGGGCACATGACCGAAGATTGCAGACAATTAAGAGATGAGGTAGCCCGATTATTCAACGAGGGGCATCTTGGAGAATTTCTCAGCGATAGGGCCAAGAACCATTTTAGAGAAAGAGACGCCAACAGGAAGAATGAACCAGAGGAACCTCAACATGTTATTCATATGATCATCGGAGGAGTCGACGTCCCACAGGGACCCGTATTCAAACGCACCAAAGTGTCAATCACAAGGGAGAAGCGGACTCGGGACTACATGCCCGAGAACACCCTCACATTCAATGGGGAAGACACCGAGGGCTTATCTCAGCCGCACAATGATGCACTGGTAATTTCTATTCTTTTAAATAAAGTTCAAGTTAAACGTGTTCTTATGGATCCAGGTAGCTTGGCAAATATAATCAGATCGACGGTCGGGGAGCAGCTCAGGCTGCTTGACCAAATCATACCAGCATCTCGAGTCTTGAATGGCTTCAACATGGCAAGCGAAACAACGAAGGGGGAAATCATCCTCCCAATAAATGTGGTCGGAACCATACAAGACACAAAGTTTCATGTCATCGAAGGCGACATTAGGTATAATGCTTTGCCTGGAAGGCCGTGGATCCACAGCATGAGGGTTGTGCCATCGACCCTTCATCAAATGATGAAGTTCCCAAAAAAACATGGCATAAAAACGATATATGGAGAGCAACATGCAGCAAAGGCGATATTTGCAGTCCATGACTTGACACCAGTGTCAACGCCATCTACATCGGAGAAGTCGAGCATTAAGGAAAAACAGGTAGCTAAATAGCAACCACAGTCTATATCCTTTGTTGAGCCCGAGGAACAGGTGGTCGAGGACGAAGAAGAGTACTTCCTTACCCCTCGACCTTTCGCCGCCCCTGAGGAGTTAGATGTGATGAAGTCCACAGTCGAGGAACTTGAGCAGGTGATATTGATTGAGCATCTGCCGAAACCAAAGGTATACCTGGGGATGGGATTAACCCCCGAACTCAGGAAAAAACTCATTCAATTCCTTATCGACAACATTGATTGCTTTGGTTGGTCCCACTTAGATATGACAGGGATCCTATCGGAGATAACCACCCATCGGCTGACTGTTGACCCCAGATTTAAACCGGTGAAGCAAAAGAGAAGTCGCCATTCCGAGGTAAAACATGCATTCACAAAAGACGAGGTAAGCAAACTTCTCAGGATAGGGTCCATTAGGGAAGTAAAATACCCCGAATGGCTATCTAATGTAGTAGTAGTCCCTAAAAAGGGAAACAAACTTAGAATGTGTGTAGAATACAAAAATTTAAACAAGGCATGCCCTAAAGACTCTTTCACATTGCCCAACATCGATCGTTTGATCGAGGCTACGGCCAACCACGGGATCCTTACATTTCTCGATGCCTACTCCGGGTACAATCTGTCACACCTCCTTTTTCCCGATAAGGGATAAGGGAGTTTTTCCAATTTAAGTGACATAATCGATTTTGGGATTATTTATTTAATTTCATAGTCACCACCCGGATTTTTTATGGTATTCAGAGATACCATTTATTTATTTTAAAATCCCAAATCGAGGAAATTTTGACTCTGTTAAAAGTCTGCGAACCAGAAGACTAGGTAAGTAATTCTGTTAACCCGGGAGAAGGTGTTAGGCACTCCCGAGTTCCTTGGTTTTAGCACAGTCGCTCAACTATTAATAATTGGCCTAATTATCTGATTAATTACGTGTTTTAAACCTATTGTGAATTTTTAAACCTTTTGAACCGCTTTTAATATTTATGGAATTATTTTGAAATAAGTCACAATGGCGTACACTTGTCATTTTGTACACGTTGCAAACCGCGCCACATGAAATGCACCCGCGATTTACAACATGATTATTTTAATTATTGTTTGAAGTTATGATCAGGTCGCATAAAATGCACACCCGAATGGGATTTACGTATCAGGACTATGCCACGGGAGCCGCACCCATAGTCGTGATGATTTAATTATGCGTCTAAAGCAAACTACGATTGTTCATGAGTTATTTTGTTCTCCTAAGTTATTTGTAGTACTTAATTAGGAGTTGAAGAGCTATTCAGACTGCAACGTGCATGATTGTTCAAGGTCTTTTAAAACTAAGTGTTTTATAGGTCAAAATTAAGGATATGGACTGTCTAAAAGGTATTAGAAATCTGGCCCAGTTTCGCCAAATATGCTGGTCCAGTCACGTATTAGGCAATTTACAAAGTAAAATACATGATGTTCAGCTTAAGACTGATTCATACTAGAAAAATGATGCACATATATAAATCATGGCATTCGAATCTCTAGTTACAATATTAAGAATGCTTCTAAATAGTTCAGAACTGTATTTTTTTCAGACTTAAGTAGAGTATTAAACATTGGGTTTTACACCCTAGGCCCAATGGCCTAGGGTCCAGACTCGTTTTAGGCCTATTGGGGTCACTCTATGAGTCTAACCCATTTCATTTATGATCTTCATGTTTGATTCAAGAGAACTGAAGTTATAGGACATTGAGATATCAAATAGTCCATTACAATAATCCAGAATCAAAAGGGGGGGGGGGGGGGGGGGGGGGGGGGGGGGTTATAATAGTTTTACAAAAAATAGATAAAACTTTTACATGGTTATTCGAATATAAATTACAAATTTTTCAATATACCTAAGAATCCATATCTTAAACTAAAAATAGAAATTCTTAAGCCACTAATGCTTTCAGCTTAATCAAACCAACCTACTCGTTACTTTGGTTGTAGGATCAACCATTTGCAGCTTCTTTACTGAATTTCTAACAACAAAACTTACAAAAAAAAGTTATGCATTGTTATGGGGTGAATCTGACCAATCATCTCCTTTAATTTTGTTTCGAACAGGAAATTATTATGAACAACAGTATTACTCATAAAAATATCTAAGTAGGCCTAAGTAGATAACATATTCATGCTAATAGGAAAAATAACCAAGCCATACTTAACATGAATTCAACTAAACACAAACAAGTATAGAAATTTGAGCAAAGGAAGTTCTATTTAATGCAAAGAGTTATTACATACATTTAAAGAGAAAAACAGCCAGAAAATGACCAAATAAAGGTCAGAAAACCCATACATTTAAGCTTAAACAACACAACAACAGACCAACAGCAATACTCAGTGTGTAATACCCAAAAAATAACAGCTCACAATAACCAATTTTAAACCAGAAAATCACAGCTAAGGAGACCAGCTTTCCCAGAAAATTAAAGCCAGAAGAAAACTAGTTTTTCAGAGTGTTTTTGCATCCGTATTGGTATTTTCAGAGTGTTCTTGTATTTTTAAAGTAGTTATGAGTTTTTCAGAGCAGTTCTTTCTATGAGTGTGTGTGAGTATTTTTCAGAAGGTATTTCTCTATCATATGTGTGTAGAATGTGTAATCTGTGTGGTTTTTAGAGCAGTCTATCTATGAGTGTGTATGTGTGTTTTTCAGAAGGTATTTCCCTATATCCCTCCCCAATTTTCATAATAATATGGCATATATATAGGCTGCCTAGGGTGGGTATATTTTAGGAATATTCCTTATCCTAAATCTGAAAAATAGTACAGTTTTTTAACAGCCCTGGTACAGCTGCCCCCCTTATCCTATTTTCAGAATCTTTTTGTAATAGCTAGGGCAACTGTACATTTTCTAGAAACTTCTTCTATTTTTTACAGCCTTTTTACTTCTAAAATTTCACTGTTTAACCAGAAATTCCGATTTAATACCCTTCTTATTTAATTTTGATCTTTTATCTTCATTCTAGAAGTTTCTTAGGCTGTTACAGCTAAGATTCTCTAATTGAAATTCCTAAAATACCCTACAACATCCCTGTAATTACCCTTTCCTGATCCACGGCCTGGGCCACCATAGTTGGCCAATTTTGGGCCTAACTAATTGGGCCTCCTTTGCCAAGGATCAGTTGTTAAGGAGTTCCTGAAATCAGATAACTCAAAATAACTTATATTTAACTAAGTTGATTACTAGGTCGACTAATTTAGGCAATTAAACTCTTTAATTAACACTAATGAAGAAGCTGAATACTGAGCTTCTTCAAAAGTGAATTAAAACCATCCTAGTTGAATCAATTATCAAAGATTAGTGATTAAACCTAAGTGCTCATTTTCAGAGCTTAAACCAACTAGTTCAAGTGATCCTAGATGTATGATTAGCTAAGCAATTAGACTTAATTAATTACCCTAACTCAGAAGTTAGACCCTTACTTTAAAACAATGTACAATGATTAGGGGAAAGAACATAATCCTAAGTTAACTAATCATGTACAACTAACTAACATTCCACTAATTGACAAAATCGTAATTCAATTTTAAAATTAGCTATGATTACTAACAATTAGGATGAATTAATTAGGCCAGTATTTAAACATGCATAAACTTAAGTGGCTATTTCACGGCACAAAGCAGAAAATAGATAAGGCAAGGAGACTTAGGCTAACCACTCGGATTTAACAACATTCAGGATTTAATTAACAACCAGTAGAAATAGGACCGAAGAAAAATAGATATGGAATCCTAAACTAATAGTTCAGAATCAGACATTAAAATCATAAATCAAACCTAGGTTACTAATTCACATAACCCTAAACATGTATGATTAGACTACAAAGGAATTTGATTAATAATCATAGATTAGTGTCTAATCAATTACTTCAGAAGAGAGAACAACAAACTAGAAACAAGGTAAAGAGAAAAAATGAAATCCTAAACTAAGGGTCACAGTCACAAAATCAAAAGTTAAACCTATAAACACATTCAAAACAACAACTAAATGAGGAACATTAAAATCAGGGAAGGCATATGAAACCTGAACTAATTAGTCAAA
Source organism: Nicotiana knightiana (assembly GCA_005239525.1). NCBI lineage: Eukaryota > Viridiplantae > Streptophyta > Magnoliopsida > Solanales > Solanaceae > Nicotiana > Nicotiana knightiana. Next base: position 26,846 of record ML385032.1, read on the forward strand.
AATTAGAAGCTAAACCTACACAATCTAGTTTCAAAAACAAAAAATAGACAAATAATGAAGCTAAGGAGAGTACCAGTTAGGCCGGAAAAGATTGGCCCGAAAAGGTTGAGGTCGCCGGAGTTTGGCCGGATTCTAGTGGATTTGAAAATGAGTCAAACCCACGTGAATCAATTGCTTTTGTCAAGAGCAATTGACTCGCGTAGGTTTAAACCACTGGTTCACTTGAATTTGTCCAGTGTAGATTTTTAGGTTATTTCAGATTTTAGATATGAAATTAATGGAGTTTGAGAGGTTTTAAGGGGAAATTAAGGAGAGATTGGGGTTGAGGGGAGTGAGGTGATGGCCTGGTAAAATTTTGGGTTAATTTGGAGGTGGTCCGCCGTTGTGAGGCAATTTTCGGTCGGCGGACCACGGCGGGGACGGTGGGGGGAATTTGGGAGACTAGGGTTTGGGGGTTTGGTAGAGACGGGTGAATGGGGGTGTTTGAGAGGGGGGTAGGGGCTGTTAGGACAGTTATATAGGAATTGGGAGTGGAGTTGTGAGCCGTTGGATCAAAATGAGGGAATTCAAGTCGGTTTTGGACGGGTTATGAGGGAATTGGGTTGGGGTATTCAGAGGGGATTGGGCTTGGCTTAACTGGCCCAGTCCGTTAGGCCCTTAGAAAACCTATACTAATTGTAAACCAATTAAATTAATTCTAAAAATATATTAATTAATTTTAACGCAATTTAATTTAATTATAATATAATGAATCAATTTTTTAAAAGTAAAGCCAATAATTAATACTCATAATTATCTAAAGAAATTTTTTTTATAATTTCCTTCTAATAATATGATTGAATTATGTAACCAATTATTAAATTAAATCAAAGACCTAATTATGCCAAATAATAAAAGTTTTCCATATTTTTTTATTTTTATTTTAAATTTTTAAAAAAAGATAAAATATGATCATAAATACAAATAATTCATAAATAAACATTGAAATTCACACAAAAATCTAACTATGAATAAAAATTAATTCGTTTATTAAATTTTGTAGGAGTATTTTAATAGGTGAAAAATTACATGCTCACAGCTGCCCCTCGTTGCTCGAAAACACGAGCAAAGACAAAGTGAGCAGTTATGAACAACTTTTACCCGTTCAAATACTCCGTGAGACGCACTTTGGAAAAGTTTGACCGAACCTTGTTTCAAAGGTTGCCTACATATCCTTGGCTATAAAGGAATCAAGTCAGTGTAGTTCTGAGAGTTTTGGTAGCTGGGACTATCGGATAACTGTGATTTCACTGCGGCCATTGCTGCTGTTACTGTTGCTGAGCTCCTTATTACACCAAAGTAACAAAACGAAAAAAGACTAACTAAGCCTATCGGCTACGAGTTACAAGATCCCTATATGTATATTCTAAGGCTTGGTCTTGAGTCTTGGCTAGCTCTTTTGCTGACTCTGACCTGGATCTTGATGCTTGTTAGCCGCAGATGCTGGTTTCATCTTCTTGTCTTCTGGATCAAGGCGGGATATACATAATGGATGACTTCAATCTCGTCCTGAACAGTCCACGTCTTCTCCGCTTCTGCACTTTGGGTTCAACCTTCTCTTTCTCTCCTTTATTCTGGATTGAAACTCCCTCTTTTGGTCGTCTCGAATCTAGTGTCCTAAAGTGTACCTGCGCAAAATTAAGAACAAACGAACAAAATTTTCTGCCCCCGTTTTCACTAGGAAAATTTCGTGAGTTATTACAATAAAATCTATAATACTTTATTATTGAAAGCAGTGAAAGGTCGGGAATGGTGTACCCGAGGTGAATGTGAACTAGGGAATGGAGACCCTATGTCTATGGTGAGGATTGGAGACCTTATGCTGGAAAGTCATCAACTAGGGAGTGGGACCCTATGTTGGGAAAAGCCACTAGGTTATGCTGGCGTCAACTAGGGAGTGGGACCCTATATTGGAAAAAAATCACCAGGTTATGCTGGCGTCAACTAGGGAGTGGGACCCTATATTGGAAAAAAATCACCAGGTTATGCTGGCGTCAACTAGGGAGTGGGACCCTATATTGGAAAAAAATCACCAGGTTATGCTGGCGTCAACTAGGGAGTGGGACCTATGCTGGAAAGTCATCAACTAGGGAGTGGGACCCTATGTTGGGAAAAGCCACTATGTTATGCTGGCGTCAACTAGGGAGTGGGACCCTATGTTGGAAAAAAAAAATCACCAAGTTATGCTGGCGTCAACTAGGGAGTGGAACCCTATATTGGAGGAATTACCAGGTTATGCTGGCGTCAACTAGGGAGTGGGACCCTATGCTGGAAAGTCATCAACTAGGAAGTGCGACCCTATGTTGGGAAAAGCCACCAGGTTATGCTGGCGTCAACTAGGGAATGGGACCCTATGTTGGAAAAGTCATCGGGTTATGTCGGCATCGACTAGGGAATGGGACCCTAAGTTGGAAAAGTCATCGGGTTATGCCGACATCAACTAGTGAATGGTACCCTATGTTGGAAAAGTCAAACGGGTTATGCCGGCATCAACTAGGGAGTGGGACCCTATGTTGGAAAAGTCATTGGGTTATTCCGGCATCAACTAGGGAGTGGGATCCTAAGTTGGAAAAAGTTATCGGGTTATACTGGCATCAACTAGGGAGTGGGACCCTATGTTGGAGAAGTCATCGGGTTATGCCGGCATCAACTTGGGAGTGGGAACTTATGTTGGAAAAGTCATCGGGTTATACCAACATCAACTAGGGAGTGGGATCCTAAGTTGGAAAAGTTATCGGGTTATGTCGGCATCAACTAGGGAGTGGGACCCTATGTTGGAAAAGTCATCGGGTTATGCCGGCATCAACTAGGGAGTGGGACCCTATGTCGGAAAAGTCATCGGCTTATGCCGGCATCAACTGGGAGTGGGACCCTATGTTGGAAAAGTCATCGGGTTATGCCGGTATCAACTAGGGAATGGAGACCCTACGTTGGCATCAACTAAGGAATGGAATATCCTATATTGGAAAAAGGTGTAGCTAGGGATTGGAAGCCCTATACTTCTTCAGGTTTGAATTGTTTTCAACATCATTTCTTTTTTTCTTCGGAGAATGAGTAAATGCGAAAAAGAATTTTGGAGGAAACTTCCCTTTTTGAAATTGTTGCTGCAAAGCTGTTTCTAGCCCCTGCGTAGTTTCTTTTTCTGGTACCCGCTTCTTGCAAGATTGATTTTGGGTTGCACTTGTTTCCTGTTTTTCAAACAAAGAAGAATTTCTCAGTTTGAAACAGTGGTTGGTTTTGCGGCCTTGATTATTTCAGCCACTTGATCTTGATCTGTCCTTTCGACGAGGACCCCAACTGCTTGCTTGCTTTCTGGGGATTGGTTTCATCTCTAACCTCGGAGGCCTTGGCTTTATCCAACATTGCCATGGCGATTGGTCGCGTGAGACCCAACTTTTGACTTTATTCTACCTTCGTAGGTTTTTCACCTTGACTTGTTTCTCCTTTGGAATTTCAGATCATTGGTGAGATTTTGGCTCCTCAAATTTGCTGCAACGGGTAGTTGCGTGGGACTTAACCTTTTCGACTTTATTGCCCTTTCATTTCTGACTTTTCGTCCAATTTTAACTTTAGAGCATTTGGAGTATTTTGGCTTTTCAAACTTTGCCGAGATGGTTAGCCACGTGGGACTCAACCTTTCAACTTCATTCGCCTTTATAGGCACTTCAATTTGATTTGTTTTGAGTTTGAAGCATCGACCGCTATGGTCAGTCAAGGTCGACTAGATGCCCCTGACGAGTCTGGGTGCCTTTTTGCATATTAGCCCGTGTAAAATGAGAAACCTGTAAATCAGTCTTGCCGTCCTTTCTTTGTCTTACTTTAGGAACAAAGTTAGATCATAAGGGATTGAAAGAAAATAAACAACAGAACGGAGAAAATGAACTTAGACAAGAAATATCCCTTTTGGGGGAAGGAAAGAAGGACTTATCTGGAGTGTATGCGGCCTTCAATGAACATGACATGCCTCTTGGACTAGATGCCTGATCTATGCAAACCGTCTAACTCTCAGAAATTCAACACAACTATTACCTCGAGATTGAGAAACCTTGCCCCCGACTGTGTCCATGTTAGTGACCAATTATCCTCTCTTTCGATCAGCGGTGCCCTTTGCGGGTTTTCACCGGCTAACCTTTCTCATTTCTCTTCTCACTATCGCTTTGTAGTGCTCTTTGCAAGTTTTTACTAACAAGACTCTCTCATTTTTCAGTTTCTCTACTTACCATCGCCTCATGGTGCCCGTGTGGGTTTTCACCGATAAGACTCTCTCATTTTATTTCTCTCTTTTGATTGCATCAGCTCCAAGTAACTGTATCCTCCCATTTTGGATATCTTTACCGATTGATCGGAAGGACTTGAATAGGATTTGGGGTAAAAGAATTTGGATTGAATTACAACTTTGGAACCTTTCAGGAGAAACCATCGCCAAACTATTATAACATCTACCCCAGTTTCATTTTTGGGGAATGTGGAATTTTATTTTGTTGTGACTGAACCCCAGAGAGAGGCTGCGTACGTATCCTTTAGGAATCAAGTGGAACATAGTTCAGGGGACTTTGTTTTTGTTTTTGTTGTTTTTTTTCATTTCATTTTTTTCCAATAACACTTTCAGGTTCCAAAGAGGGTAATCAAAGAAGAGTAACCGGCTCAAAGGGTTTACAAAACTTGATAGTGTTTGGGTAGCGGAAATGAAAGCCTTCATCATCTCAATTAGAGAATATTAGCACATAAGGGTTAAATATAATACCTTTTGACCGCGTTCGCATTGACAACTATTTCGGGGTCATTTCCTTCAACGTCTCCCAAGTACAATGCCCTTTTTGGCAACAATTTTCTTATAATGTACGGACCCTTCCAGTTTGGGGCGAACTTTCCTTTTGCGATGTAGGAGAATACGTCTCAAGACGAGTTTCCCCACTTCAAAGTTTCTAGGCCGCACTTTCTTGTTGTAGGCACGGGCCATTCTTTGTTCATACAACTTCCCGTGGCAAACTGCGGCCATCCGCTTTTCATCAATCATGGTTAACTGTTCTAGACGGTCTTGACCCATTCATTGTCCTCAATCTCAGCTTCAACGATGATTCGAAGAGATGGAATTTCAACTTCTGCGGGTATTACGGCTTCAGTGCCATTGACTAGAACTTTGAATCATTTTCCTGAGGATCTTCTTGATATTTTTGTTCGCTGCTTCAACAACACCATTAGCTTTGGGCCGATAAGGGGTAGAGTTCCGATGCGTGATCTTAAATTGTTCGCATACTTCCCTCATCAAATGACTGTTCAAATTTGCAGCATTGTCCGCAATGATAGTCTTAGGAATACCAAAACGATTGATAATGTTGGAATGCATGAAGTCCACCACTGCTTTCTTAGTGAAGGCTTTGAAAGTGACCGCTTCGACCCAATTTGTGAAATAGTCGATGGCAACCAAGATACATCTATGTCAATTCGAAGCTTTTGGCTCGATCGGCCCAATGACATCCATTCCCCAAGCGACGAACGACCAAGGTGCTGACATAGGATGCAACTCTGAGGGTGGTGCATGAATCAAGTCACCGTGTATTTGACACTGATGGCACTTCCGGACAAAACTGAAACAATCCTTTTCCATGGTTATCCAGTAATATCCTGCCCTCAGTATTTTCTTACCGAGGACGTATCCATTCATATGGGGACCACATACTCCTGAATGCACTTCATTCATAATCTTTTCAGCTTCTTTGGTGTCTATACACCTTAACAGATTCAAATCTGGAGTTCTTTTATACAACACTTCTCCGCTTAAGAAGAAACCGCTGGAAAGCCTTCTAATGGTTCTCTTTTGGTCTCCATTAGCCTGCTCCGGGTACTCTTTTGTTTTCAAGAACTTTTTAATATCATGATACCATGGTTGGACATCGGATTCTACTTCAACCGTATTACAATAACCAGGTATTTCTCGGATTTGAATCTCCAACGGGTCAATATGGGCATTGCCCGGATATGGCAGCATTGCAGCTAAGGTAGCTAATGCATCAGCTAACTCATTGTGGAATCGAGGAATAGACCTGAATTCGACGAATTTGAATCATTTGCTAAGATCTTCCACATGTTGTGTATATGGAAGAAGCTTGATATCTTGAGTTTCCCATTCACCTTGAGCTTGTCAAATAATCAAGTCAGAATCTCCCATGATTAACAATTCTTCCACATCCAGGTCAACTGCCATGTTCATGCCCATAATGCAAGCTTCATACTCGACCGTGTTGTTTGTACAAAATAATCAAAGCTGGGCTGTGGCCGGATAGTGTTGCCCAGTGGGCGAAATCAAAATTGCCCCTATCCCAACACCTTTTGCATTTACAGCTCCATCAATGAACATTTTCCAAGTATTGGTGTCTTATGGAATTACCTCAACTAAATTTACTTCCTCATCCGGGAAGTAAGTACTCAAGGGTCGATATTCATCATCAACAGGATTTTCAGCTAGGTGATCTGCCAAGGGTTGAGCTTTCATTGCCGTGCGGGTGACATAGACTATGTCAAACTCGGTGAGCAGGATTTGCCATTTTGCTAACCTCCCGGTGGGCATCGGTTTTTGGAATATATATTTCAAAGGATCCAGCCTGGTGATGAGATAGGCGATATAAGCCAACAAGTAATGCCTGAGCTTCTGAGCGACCCAAGTTAGAGTGCAGCAAGTTCTTTCCAACAAAGTGTACTTGGCTTCATAACTAGTGAACTTCTTGCTCAAATAGTATATGGCTTGTTCTTTCTTCCCAGTCACATCATGTTGCCCGAGAACACATCCGAAAGAATTCTCCAACATTGTCAAGTACAAGAACAAAGGCCTTCCAGGTTCGGGTGGGACCAACACTGGCGGATTCGACAGATATTCTTTGATTTTGTCGAAAGCTTCTTGACACTAATTTGACCATCTAATCGCCACATATTTCTTCATAGCTTAAATATAGGCTCACACATGGAAGTCAATTGAGAAATGAACCTATTGATGTAATTCAACCTGCCCAGCAGGCTCATGACCTCTTTCTTGGTTCTCGGAGGGGGAAAATCCCGAATAGACTTTATCTTTGTTGGATCCAGTTCGATGCCCCTCCGACTGACTATAAACCCCAAAAGTTTCCTAGATGGAACTCCAAATGCACATTTAGCTGGATTTAACTTCAAGTCATACTTACGCAGACGTTCAAAGAACTTTCTCAGATGCTGCACATGGTCGTCCTACGTTCTGGATTTAATGATCAGATCATATACATATACCTCTATTTCATGTTGCATCATGTCATGAAATATGGCGGTCATAGCCCTCATGTAAGGTTCCCCGGCGTTCTTCAGACAAAATGGCATGACCCGATAACAGTAAGTACCCCAAGATGTAGTAAAAGCCGTCTTTTATGTGTCTTCTTCATCCATCAGAACCTGGTGATACCCATCGTATAATCCACGAAAGACTGTATCTCATGTTTGGCACAATTGTCAACAAGATGTGGATGTTTTGCAATGGAAAGTTATCCTTGGGGCTCGCTTTGTTCAAATACCGATAATCAACACATACTCGGGTTTTCCCATCTTTCTTCGGCACTGGGACCACATTAGCCAACCATGTGGTGTATCGGACCACTCGGATTACACCGTCTTTCAACTGTTTGGTGACTTCTTCTTTGATCTTGTCACTGATGTCCCTTTTAAATTTTCTCTATTTTTGTTGGACAAGTGGATAACCGGGATAAGTTGGCAATTTGTGCACCACTAAATCAACACTCAGTCCTGGCATATCATCATAGGACCAGGCAAACACGTCCTTGAATTCAAACAAAAGTTGGATCAACGCATCCCTAGTTCTTTCATCAACGTGAATGCTTATCATGGTTTCCTGGACCTCTTCCGAACTACCCAAATTAACTGGCTCGGTTTTATTTAAGTTTGGCTTAGTCTTATTCTCAAATTGTTCCAGTTCTCGGTTTATTTCCCTAAAAGCCTCATCTTCATCATATTCCGGTTCTTGATTCATTATTTCACAGTTAGACAACATATTAAGATCTGGGCATGAAGTCCGCAAGCATGTCATGTTATTTAAGTTCGCATTATTAGAACGGGATTCTCGCCTGACTGGGAACGGAGTAGCCTTCCAATTTTGAAGCTTGGCATCGGGCCCCATGTATTACACCTCAGTAGTGCTTGAGCCTTCACCCGATTGGACCATGTGAACCTCATACAACATTTGCCTCATTGCCCCACATATATCCTCAATTTCTTTGGCCGTCAAGGCTTCTTCTTCTATGTACCTTGGCTTAACAAATGATTTGGCGAGGTGCGAGATTGGCTGAGGAAAAACTCACCCATATCTCTTACGTTTCTCAGCCCATTTTTCATCAGCGTCGGTAGCTTGAAACCCTAAGCCAAAGAATTTCTTGTTGACAGGCAAAGTAACGGGTTCTATGATGCCCTACAAAGATTCCCCAAGCCCTTTCTCGAGCTTGTATCCATGTTTGATCATTTCACCGGCGACCATGATTGATGCACTCGACAAAAAAGGTTGGGGGCATGGAGTTACTTTCTCACACTTGTCGGCAAGCACAATTTCAAAAGCCTGGTAAACAATGTGCTCACTTCCCTCTCTTGCTTCAAGACAGGTGACTGACGGGTTCCTGTAGATTGATTGTTCATCTTCTCCATGGACCACTATTTCTTGGTTCTCATATTCGAATTTGACCATTTGATGGAGAGTAGAGGGCACGACTCCCGCAATATGAATCTAGGGTATTCCTAGTAGGAAGTTATAGGAAGTGTCCATGTCCAGGACTTGGAATGTCACCTCAAAGTCCACAGGGCCTATGGTTAGGATTATGTCAAAATATCCTATAGCGTCTCTCTTGATACCATCGAAAGCACGGACTCAAACGTTATTTGTCCTGATCATTTCAGTGACAATTTCCATTCTTTGCAATGTTGACACAGGGAAAATATCTACCTCGGATCCGCCATCCAGCATGACTCTTTTCAAATAATATCCCTCGACCTTGATCATCAAGTGCAAGGCCTTGTTATGAGTAGCTCCTTTGGGAGGTAAGTCATTTCGGCTGAAGGAGATTTTGTTAACTTCGAAGAACCGTTCTGCCATTCTCTCCAGTTGTTCAACCGTGGTCTCGGTTGGCACATACGCCTCATTTAGCGTCTTTAGAAGTACCTTTTGGTGCTTGCTTGAGCTCAATAGCAGAGACAAGAGTGAAACCTGGGCAGGGGCCTTTCTGAGTTCATCAATCACAACATACTTCGACGTTTTCATTTTTCGGAAGAATTCCTCTGCCTCTTCAGCACTGACTAGATTTTTAAGCAGAAAACACTTCTGTTTGTTCTTGTTTAATTCTTTCAAGTTGAGATACTTCTCAGACGGGTTCGTTTCATTCACCTCCCCCGTTATTTCCTTTCTCTTGTACGTCACCACTGCTTTATTGTAGTTCCAGGGGACGACAGTAGGGTCCTTCATAGGATTCTATGGTGCGCAGCTGATAACCACGGGCTCAGTCAGCCTGGGTGAAATTATCGTCCCCCGTGCCACATAAGTCCCCTTTGGTACATACATCTTTGGTACCTTCAGTGTAACCTTATTTTGCTCAAACCTTTTAGGGGGACTCAACACGAACTGTTCTTTTCTAGGGGCTCTGGGAACATAGAGAACGTCATCTTTAGGAGGTGCTGCCCCTGTCTTGGTTTCCACAACCATTCCTATGCTTTGAGGAGTGGACTTGCTTTTCTTTTCATCCTTAGATTGCTTTGCCGCCGCTTTGGGCTTCTTTTCTACGTCAGCAATAGTAATGATAGCTTTCAAAGCTGGGTCAAACTCTTGGTCCTCACAGATCATCCCAATGACTGGCCCGTTGTTGTGAGCCGGCAATAGGTTATTGGTTACATTGGGAAATTCCTCATCCCTCAGCACCACCCACTTTTGTTCTATCAAATTTTTGACCACCCGCTTAAGGGTCCAGTAATCCTCAGTGTCATGTCCTTCTGCCCCTGAATGATAAGCACATCGGGTACCGGGCCGGTAGGAGGGTGACTCTAGGTTTTTCCTATTTGGAGGTACGGGCTGTAACAAACCCATTTGGACCAATTTTGGGAAGAGGCTGGAATATGATTCACCGACGGGTGTGAAGTTAGCTTTTCTGGGTGGCTCGCGGGGAGGGGCGTTATATGGATAATTATTCTGTGGAGGACGTGGATTATATGAGGTTTGGTAAGGAGGGTTGTTTCTCAGAGGTGGATCTCGGTTCTAGTTATAATTTTGTTGCGGTCGGGCGTATGGCTGGGTGTTCATTACTACATAAGGCTGAGGCGTCATGGCATATGCCGCATCTTGGTGAGGGTAGTAATGTTGCAGAGTGCTGGAAGAGGAACCAAAGTAACCTCGGGGTTGACGGGGGTTTCTCAGACTTGAGGCCATCATTGCTACTTTTTCTTTCTTTTTCCGGTTTGCTGCACCCCCGACCCATTCTGGATTGCTTGAGAAGTAGCTCTTATAGCTGACTGGCTCAAGATGTGACTCGTTTTCAAACCATTTTCCACTATTTCCCCAATCTTTATGGCTTCTGCAAATGGCTTGCCCATAGCGGACATCATGTTCTGGAAATAATCAGCCTCTTGGGCTTGCAAGAAGACACTGACTATCTCGGTCTCATCCATTGGGGGTTTTACCCTGGCCGCTTGTTCACGCCACTTGATAGCATACTCTCGGAATCTTTCTGAAGATTTCTTTTTGAAATTGGACAAAGAGTTTCTATCCAGAGCTATGTCCACATTGTACTGGAATTGTCTGACAAAATCTCGGGCTAAATCGTCCCATATGTGCCAGTGGGAGATGTCTTGGTCCATATACCATTCGGATGCAATTTCGGCTATACTCTCCCCGAAGTAAGCCATCAAAAGTTCTTCTTTTCCGCCTGCTCCTCTTAACTGATTGAAATACCTTTTCAGGTGAGCTATGGGGTCTCCATGTCCATCATACTTTTCATATTTGGGAGTTTTGAAACCGATGTGCAGATGAACATGCGGGAACATGCACAAGTTAGCGTAGGAGACACTCTTCTGTACACTCAGGCTTTGCATGTTCTTGAGACTTTGTTCGATGCTTTTCATTTTCCGAGTGATCTCTTCTTGGTCAGGGTTCTTCATGCTTTTCTCTTGTTCCATGGTAGATTCATACCGAGGGTGCTGAGGGTAGAAATTTGGGGTGACATGAGCTGTGTCCAAATGAAATAGTGGTATTTGGAATGTAAAGGCTGACGACTCGAAATCTGGCTCGGGTACTATTGGTTGTGCCGTAGCAGAGATTGGTGGTGTAGTGATATGTTATAAGACACTCCCGAAAATAGTTCCTGGGGGCGAACCTCAGAACGCATTCCGGTGAAATGGGTTGACATAGTGGGGTACCCGAACGGAGTGGTCGGGTAAGTTATAGGGTCGTTGGAGGTTCCACTTGTTCTGGGAATCAATTCGGAAAAACCAGGGATTGCACTGGGTAGTTCTCTACTGTTCGACCAAGCGTCCCACATCTCCAACATGCGGCGGCGCAATATCCTATTTTCTTCAGCAGTTGCTAACTCTGATATCGGGATAACCGATATTGGGCTGTACTCTGAGGGGTTAATGATCGGTAGGTGACTCTCTGATGTCAACACTCCCTTTAGATCTCGTGAAGTAGAGGTGCGAAGCCAGATTACCGCAAAACCAACCAACTAAAACAAAACCTTTAAAGAGAAACAACATACACAACAAAACGGTTAGCTTGATGCATTTAACACGTAGGGAATCGTACGTTGGGGCATGCAATGCACCTAAACAGTTAAATGTTTTTCTACATGTTTTGCAACAGTTGGGTGTCTCATCCCGGCTTTTGTTGTCTCCCAGATTTTGAATCTTTATTTTTCTTTGCTCTTTTTCAATATTTTCTCTCTTCTCTTTTTTTTTTTTCTTGTTATCTATGTCTATGACCGGATCCGATGAGGATTTCCTATGTATCACGACACCGCGTGAATCAGATCATTACGTAGTTCAGGGGATAAATGCGAAAAGAAAAAACATTTTGGTTTTCAAATTTTCATTAAATAAAATCTTATGATATTCCTCTATTACAAGGACTCCGACATACATACTTAAGAACTAAAAAAACCAAAACAGACTCAAAGTAGACTAACCAAACTGTAAAAGAAACTAAAATACAGACTCGAAAAGGAAATCAGGAATACATAAGTGCCTCCAATACTACTCCAAGGGTCCACGGGACATCAGTCGGTCTCGCCGCGGGCCTACGTGCCATATCTTCTTGGAGGCGATATAGGTCCTCCATTATCTGACGGACAAAAATCATCACAGCAGCGAAGAACATGGATCTGGTCATATCCTCACACTTATGGCATTTCATGAAGATATAATCAACAATTCTTCTAATCCTTTCTCTAATGATGCCCTTTTCTTGGAGAAGGCGTCCAATTTGCTGAGACCTGGCCTCCAGAACTTGGGTGGCCGTATGGTTTTGCTCTTGTAACTGCTGCATGTCTTCTTCCAATTGAGACATCAATGCATAACAATGTTCTCACTCTGCTTTAAAATTCTTCGTTTGCTGAGCCATTTCGTTCTCAAGAGTGGTTAGCTTTTCCTTTAAACTTGTGACTTCTTTGTCATACTTTCCTTTTAGCTGCTGAAAAAACTTCGCCCGTTCTTATGCATTCTTTGCCAACTTTGCCCGAGTTCTTTCCAATTCATCTTCATCTTTTTCCAAATCGGTCCCATAATCACACACTTTGAGCCTGAGACTGTTTATAAGTTTTTCAACTGTTCTTCTCCTCTCCGGATTTGCAGCAGCTATCTTCATCCTTTGAATCTGGGCTCGGAGGGCTTCGTTTTCGCTGGCCAACTTTTTCTACTCCCCTTCATCTGCAACGGCCTGCAAACTGCTATCAAATTTAATGTTTCTGATTTGCCCTTCCAATTTGCTTATCGTAGCCTTATAGCTTTCCTCATTTTCCAACCAATTCCATTGTTCATGTGCCCCATGACTGAACTGTTGTACGTGGGGCTTTTTGGCAGGCCGTCCAGGCTCTTGATGGACTCTAACCCTTCTACCATACCAGACCGTGTAGCTAGGCTCTACCTCACCTTTGGAAAAATCCTGTACTCGAGTCTGCGGCTCCAGAAACCTACATTGATGCCAAATCTGGCGGACCTTTTCTTCCGGGAATGCAGCTTTTGGACATAGCTCAATGACTTGTCGACTAAATCTTCATCATCAGGGACAATTTGGTGCCTTCCTAGCTGTCGTAGAACCCTGTGTGGGGCATACGGCTGAATACTCCGAAGACCCATTAATAGAAGAAAACACACTTCGGCTGACATATAAATAACTTCACTGACCGAAAGCCAGCCAAATGTCCATTCAATTTAGCCTGCAGTCAAGGAACCCAAATGTGCAAACCATGCTTCTGTACCTTCCGAAAACTCATGAACGTCTACCCGGTTTTCATGTTCTTCAATGCAGTTGAGACCAGTCAGACCATAGTTCATGTAACCCGGGCGATGGCAAAGATGTTCTACCATCCATATCTGTAAGAGAAAATTGCAACCCACAAAGAAATTTCCCCCTGATTGACAAACAGTTCGAGGTCGATAAATTTCTGCTAGGATCATTGGTATAATAGTGCCATTAGCCTTTTTGATCATGAAGTCAGCCACTCCTGCGAGCCCCAACTCTATATGTCCATCACTCCTTGGGCAGATTAGAGTGCCTAAGAATGCCACTACGAAGGCCAATCCCCAGCGTGCTTCCCATTTTCTTTTATTCCCTTTGTGACTTAAATCGGTATCCAGAGCCTCAAAACCATGGGGGTCCCCATAACAGCAGTAGAGGAAGTAGAATGTGCAGAATCCCTCAGCCAAATTCCCATCTTTGGCTTCCCGGCTAATACTCAGAAGGTTTAAAACCTTGTGGGGGGTTACAGCTCTTGATGCCACTAGGTATCGGCTCCTGAGATTCCCGTTAAGGCCAGCATATCCTGCTATCTCCTCAAGTGTAGGGGTTAAATCAAAATCAGAGAAATGGAACACGTTGTGCGCTGGATCCCAAAACGGTATCAAAGCTTCAATTATGTCCAGCCTTGGTTTAATCCTCAAGAGGCAGGTGAGCCTGCCTAAAGCTTAGCTTTTTATCGCAACACCTCTGCTGACCTCCCCTAGGTCATTCCACCACATATGGAGTCCTATCGGGATTTTCTCTACAGATTTGAAAGGTATATTTTCAATATTGCTCATCCTGCACATTTATTAAAATGACTGGTAAAAAAAAACACATGATTTATTTTGATCTGAAAGGAAGAGTATTATTTTTTTGCAAAATTTCAACTAAAAAATGAACCACCTTTGCAAATACATCCCTTCAGCACTTCAGGAAGGAATATTTTAGGGATGTGTTTGCTAAGTGGCCAAATTTTTTGAAAAAAGACCATAAGTGGCTATTCTTGCAAAAATGGCCTTCCGGCGCCCTGTCAGGACATTTCTGGCTATTTAGACAAAAACGGCATCACCTAACTTTATTTGTGACAAAATGACAACATTTCATTTTTTATTTTTGCAAAATTGGGGTTGGACCCGACGGGGGTTGCCTACGTATCCCACACCCGGTGAGAATCAAACCTGCGTAGTTCGGGAAGTTTTGACACAACACAAAAACGTGAATTATTTTGAAACAATTTTCCTTTCTTTTCTTTTTCTTTTTCTCTCTCCTCTTTTTTTTTCTTAAATTTCAGTAGAGTTTCGGTATATTTTGGACACCTGATTTTCCAAGGTTGGTAATTATCTCTCTCATACCTCAGTTTGATTTTTCCAACTTTTTTCCTTTGTTCTAGAAGCCGGTCAACATGCAATCCGAAGCAAATAAGTGTACAAGTAGCACATAAAATGCATCAGGATGGTCTTTTACTCCGGCTAAGGAGACCAACTTTCCAGAAAACTAAAGCCAGAAGAAAACCAATTTTTCAGAGTGTTTTTGCTTCCATATTGGTATTTTCAGAGTGTTTTTGTATTTTCAAAGTAGTGCTGTGTTTTTCAGAGCAGTTCTTTCTATGAGTGTGTGTGTGAGTATTTTTCAGAAGGTATTTCTCTATCACGTGTGTGTAGAATGTGTAATCTGTGTGATTTTTAGAGCAGTCTATCTATGAGTGTGTATGTGTGTTTTTCAGAAGGTATTTCCTTATATCCTTCCCCAATTTTCATAATAATAGTGCCTATATATAGGCTGCCTAGTGTGGGTATAATTTAGGAATATTTTTTATCCTAAATCTGAAAAATAGTACAGATTTTTAACAGCCCTGGTACAACTACCCCCTTATCCTATTTTCAACATCTTTTTATAACAGCTAGGACAACTGTACATTTTCTAGAAACTTCTTCTATTTTTTACAACCTTTTTCCTTCTGAAATTTTACTGTTTAACCAGAAATTCTGATTTAATACCCTTTTTATTTTATTTTTATTTTTTATCTTCATTCTAGAAGTTTCTTAGGATGTTACAGCTAAGATTCTCTAATTGGAATTCCTAAAATACCCTACAACATCCCTGTAATTACCCTTTCCTGATCCATGGCATGGGCCACCATAGTTGGCCAATTTTGGGCCTACTAATTGGGCCTCCTTTGACAAGGATCAGTTGTTAAGGAGTTCCTGAAATCAGATAACTCAAAACAACTTATATTTAACTAAGTTGATTACTAAGTTGACTAATTTAGGCAATTAAATTCTTTAATTAACACTGATGAAGAAGCTGAATACCGAGATTCTTCAAAAGTGAATTGAAACCATCCTAGATGAATCAATTATCAAAGATTAGTGATTAAACCTAAGTGCTCATTTTCAGAGCTTAAACCAACTAGTTCAAGTGATCCTAGATGTATGATTAGATAAGCAATTAGACTTAATTAATTACCCTAACTTAGAAGTTAGACCCTTACTTTAAAATAATATACAATGATTAGGGGCAAGAGCATAATCCTAAGTTAACTAATCATGTACAACTAACTAACATTCCACTAATTGACAAAATCGTAATTCAATTTTAAAATTAGCTATGATTACTAACAATTAGGATGAATTAATTAGGCCAGTATTTAAACATGCATAAACTTAAGTGGCTATTTCACGACACAAAGCAGAAAATAGATAAGGCAAGGAGACTTAGGCTAACCACTCGGATTTAACAACATTCAGGATTTAATTAACAACCAGTAGAAATAGGACCAAAGAAAAATAGATATGGAATCCTAAACTAATAGTTCAGAATCAGACATTAAATTCATAAATCAAACCTAGGTTACTAATTCACATAACCCTAAACATGTATGATTTGACTACAAAGGAAATTGATTAATAATCATAGATTAGTGGCTAATCAATTACTTCAGAAGAGAGAACAACAAACTAGAAACAGGGTAAAGAGAAAAAACGAAATCCTAAACTAAGTCACAGTCACAAAATCAAAAGTTAAACCTATAAACACAGTCAAACAAAAACTAAATCAGGAACATTAAAATCAGGGAAGGCATATGAAACCTGAACTAATTAGTCAAAAATTAGAAGCTAAACCTACACAAACTAGTTTCAAAAACAAAAAAATAGACAAATAATGAATCTAAAGAGAGTACCAGTTAGGCCGGAAAAGATTGGCCGAAAAAGGTTGAGGTCGCCGGAGTTTGGCCGGATTCCGGTGGATTTGAAAATGAGTCAAACCCATGTGAATCAATTGCTCTTGTCAAGAGCAATTGACTCATGTAGGTTTAAACCACTGGTTCACTTGAATTTGTCCAGTGTAGATTTTTAGGTTATTTCAGATTTTAGATATGAAATTAATGGAGTTTGAGAGGTTTTCAGGGAAAATTAAGGAGAGATTGGGGTTGAGGGGAGTGAGGATATGGCCTGGTAAAATTTTGGGTTAATTTGGAGGTGGTCCGCAGCAGTGAGGCAATTTCTGGTCCGGACCTCGGCTGGAACGGTTAGGGGGGGGGGGAATTAGGGCCGCTAGGGTTTGGTGGTTTGGGATAGACGGGTGAATGAGGGTGTTTGAGAAGGGGGTAGGGGCTGTTAGGACAGTTATATAGGAATTGGGAGTGGAGTTGTGAGCCGTTGGATCAAAATGATCCAACGGTTGGGGTTAGAGAAAGGCTAAACGACGTTGTTTGGTTAAAGTGGTGTTTTGAAGGATTATGAGGGAATTGGGCTGGGGTATTCAGAGGGGATTGGGCTTGGCTTAACTGGCCTAGTTCGTTTGGCCCTTAGAAAACCTATACTAACTGTAAACCAATTAAATATCTAATTTAATTCTAAAAATATATTAATTAATTTTAACATATTTAATTTAATTATAATCTAATGAATCGATTTTGTAAAAGTAAAGCCATTAATTAATACTCATAATTATCTAAAGAATAATTTTTTGTAATTTCCTTCTAATAATATGATTGAATTATGTAACCAATTATTAAATTAAATCAAAGATCTAATTATGCCAGATAATAAAAGTATTCCATATTTTTGTTATTTTAATTTTAATTTTAAAAAAAAGGTAAAATATGATCATAAATGCAAATAATTCTTAAATAAACACTGAAATTCACAAAAAAATCTAACTATGAATAAACATTAATTAATTAATTAAATTTTGTAGGAGTATTTTAATAGGTGAAAAATTACATGCTCACACAATCAAATTCGAATGAACCCAGAGGACCAAGAAAAGACTTCGTTTATCACGAAGTATGAAACGTATTGCTACAATGTAATGCCTTTCGGGCTAAAAAATCCAGGGGCTACATACCAACGCCTAGTTAATAAAATGTTCGAACATCACATAGAAAAATCTATGGAAGTTTATATTGATGAAATCCTAGTTAAGTCCCTGCGCACAGAGGACCATTTGATTTATTTGCAGGCAACTTTCAAGATCTTAAGAAAATACAACATGAAACTCAACCCCGAGAAATGTGCTTTTGGAGTTGGCTTGGGCAAGTTCTTAGGTTTCATGGTGTCAAACAGGGG
>ML385032.1:55751-94441 GCA_005239525.1 Nicotiana knightiana
TTGAGAAAATTCTAAAGTATATATATATATATATATATATATATATATATATATATTAAGATTCTTATGTCCAACTAATTAACTAACAATATAAAGTAGTAAATTATCAACTAAAGATACTTAAAGTTGGAGACAAGATTATGAGGCCTAGAGTTATGATTTTCCCAATTTTTGGAATCTTTCCTACTACGTTTTCTATAATTTTTACCTAAGTATTCTCTACTAATCGTGGGCACTTGAGGTCTCGTAATTATCTCCTGAGTAACTACAATAATTTACTAGACATTTTCTCTCCAACTACGCTAGCTGACACTATCTTACCGCTCACTCTGACCACGCCAAGGCTTTGTTATTCCTAAACCCATCTTTAAACCCGTTGTATTATGTCACGACCAAAATTCCCAACCCTCGGGATCGTGATGGCGCCTAACACCATACTTTCTAGGCAAGCCAATGTCAGAAATTAATTAATCTTTCATTTTAAAAGTTTACTTACACATAATAGAACAATTTAAAAATGAATACTGAATATAATATTTTCCAATTAATAACTTCATAGATAATAACCGAAGGAATAAACCGAACCACGAACTAAATATATAACTATATAACTACCCAAGGTCTGGTGTCACAATTCACGAACTATAAAGAATACTAAAATAGTTGGGCTGAAAGAAATGTATCTCTGTTTTGAATGAAATAAAACAGTATCTAAATAATAAAGGGAAGACTCCAGGAATCTGCAGACGCCAGCAAATCTACCTCGCGTCTCTGCGCGAATGATATCAGCTACTACTTTCACCTAGCTCTGGCCAGTACCTGGATCTGCACAAGATGTGCAAAGTGTAGTATCAGTACAACCGACCCCATGTACTGAGTAAATGCCGAGCCTAACCTCGACGAAGTAGTGACGAGGCTACGACGAGGCATTTAAAATGTAACCTGTGAACAATGTATAATAAAGCAAGAAGGAAATTCTAAACAAAACAAAATAATAATCTGTAGCAATAAATAAAATCACTCAGCCACCTTTTCCAGGTATCAGCTATAACCAATTCTCACATAAAGTTTCCAACTTTCAAAAATTTCACTTTAAAATAATCATAAGTGCATAATATGAGAAATAGTAGAGTAAAACAGTAAGTTTTCAAATCTTTGTGATTAAAATTAGTAAAACATAAATGTCCTCCCTTATTGCTCCTTGTTGCGGCGCGCAACCCGCTCCCACCTATCCACCCTTATTGCTCCTCCCTATATATATCACCCTTATTTCTCCTATTGCGGCGTGCAACCCGATCCCACCTGTCCACACTTATCACTCCTTGTTGCGGCGTGCAACCCGCTCCCACCAGACAATCACATCACTTTATTTTTAAAAGACTTCACAATTCAGGTCAAAGCCTTTCACAATATTTTTGTCTCAACAATTGTAAACAGAAAGCTGTACTGCTCATAAACTTCATCAATCATCATTTCACAATAAACCCAACCGAAATATATAGTAAAACACTGTCAACCAGCTCACTCTTTTATATATCACAATGAAACCAAGGGAACAACCAACACTTCCAAAATACTTGAAACAATACTTACAACAAATTGAAGAAACCAAATATACATGAAGGCATCAATGATCATAAAACATTTAAACCAGGGATCAATTAAATTGGAAACGGAGAAGTGATCATGTTCATCAAGTAATTTGGTGGTGCATAGATACTCGTCACCTCACCTATACATCACACACATGCAAATTCACATAGCATTTACTTTGGGGATTCTTGTTCCCTCAAGTAAAGGTTAAACCAAGTACGTACATCGAATTCGCAGGCCACTCACTACTCAAGAAAAACTTTTCCTTTAGAATTGGCCTTCAACTCAGTCGAATCTAATCATAATTAGTTAAATGTTATTAATTAGTTCTAAAGGAACTAACTTTAATGCCAAACTATGGTTTTCCTAAGTTTTCTCAAAAAAGTTAAAAACCGACCCCGGGCACGCTCGGTCCAAACTCGGGGTTCGGACCAAATTATGTTTATCCATTCATCCCCGAGCCCGAGTATGCAATTAGTTTCAAAATTTGACCCCAATCGAGGTCAAAATTGGATTTTTACAAAATTCTCTAATTCTACCCAAACCCCTAATTTCTACCATGGAAACCCTTGATTTTTGATTGAAAAGTGATGAAAAATATTGGGTAATTGAAAGAGAATTGTTTACCAACACTTTGGGGATGAACTTGTGTGAAGAAAATTGCCTCTAAGTCTTTTTAGTTCAAAAATATGAAAAAAATGGCTGCTGCCCGAGTTGTGTAACGACCCGGCCGGTTGTTCTGTGAGATTTACCTTGTTTTCCCCATTTCTGAATTTTTCATATATTGCTAGCCTGTTTTTGTTGTGTTGGGTCAGTTGGTTTGGGTCTGGAGTGGTCATGGTGAGAATTGAGGCATGTAGTCTCTTAAAGTAGCCTAATAGTTGAAAAGTCAACTGAGAGTTGACTTAATGGTGAACGACCTCGAAATGTGGATTTTATGGCTCTGATAGCTTCATTAGGTGATTTGGGACTTAGGACTGTGTTCAGAATGAAGTTGTGATGTCCAGTGTAGAATTTGGCTTGAATTGACGAAAGCTAGTTTTTGGCGATTTTCGGTTGGCAGTGGAAAATAGGCTATCGGGGTCGGAATAGGATTCCAGAAGTTGGATCACGTCCGTAATGCCATTTTGGGTATGTGTGCAAAATTTCAGGTTAATTGGAGGTGTTTTGGTTGGTTTCGGCGTAGTTGGCAAAATTTGGAAGTTTCAAAGTTCATAGACTTAAATTTGATATAATTTTGGTGTTTTCGTGTTGTTTTTGGTAATTCGAAGGCTCGACTAAGTTGGAATAATGCTATGGGGTGTGTAAGTATATTTAATTGGGGCCCCGAGGGGCTCGGGATTGATTTCAGATGGTTGGCGGAGTTTTGAACTTGGAAATTTATAGCAAATAGCTGTTGGTATAAGTTTCTGGTGTTGGCCGCACCTGCGGATGCGTAGCCGCAAGTGCAATGTCGTAGGTGCGAAAGGCCATGCGCAAGTGTGAAAGGCTATGCGTAAGGGCGAAAGGAGGCTAGGCAGAGGAATCCGCAGGTCCGAAGATATGGTCGCACCTGCGAAGCCGCAGGTGCGTAGAAGTGGCCGCAGGTGCGAGAATTGGTCCGTTAGTGGGATTGCGCAGGTGCGCACCTGGGACCGCAGGTGCGACAAAGTGTCTGCAGGTGCGGAAATGCTGGGCAGAACATTATAAAAGAGGCCTCCGTGAAATTTATTTCATTCCTCTATTGTTGCATGCAGTTGGAGCTCTTTTGAAGGTAAATTGAAGAGGGAATTCGTGGTTCTTCAGTGAAGGTAAGTTCTCGGGTTACTAAAATCATTTCTATGCTATTCTATTCGAATTAGGCTTGTAAATTGGAGGATTAAAGTAGGAAAAGGTTGGGGAAAATGGGTGGAGGATTGGAAAATTCTTTGGCAATTTGGGTAGGCAATTATGGTCCGATTGTGATGTTTTTGGTATGAGTAGAATCATGGGAGGACGAGGTTTCTAGTGATGTGAAATTTATCGAATTCTGAGACGTGGGCTCGGGGATTGGGTTTGGCTGAATTTCGAGATTCTTGTATAATTTGATAGTTTTCGATTGGGATGTGTTCCTTTAGCATATATTAATGATGTTAAACTGGTTTTGGCTAGATTCGGAGCAATCGGGAGCCAATTTGAGGGGCAAGAGAATAACGGACTAGTGTTATGGCCCGATAGAGGTAAGTAATGGTTATAAATCTTGTCCTGAGGGTATAGAACCCCGGACTACATATTTATCAGTGATTTTAGAATGGCGCACATGTCGGATGACGAGTATGTGGCGCGCACTGATTTTTGGAATGGACTAGGTCCACTCCGTGGCAACTAATGAGTTGCATATTTGACTCAAAACCTTGTGTTAAATTATGTTCTAAAGATTGTTGAAATATTTGGGCTATAAGCCGTGTTTGGGGCCTCGTGCCGATCTGTTTAGACCCCTTGGGGGCTTTTTACTGCTGTTTTTCCTCACTATTTATTGATGATTTCACCCAGCCACATTTTTCTTACTGTTTTCGAAACTCAGCCTGATTTACACTACTTTGAGATTTAAAAATGATGTTTTGGGTCGAGTACCCTATTTTACTGATTCGCCCGAGGGGCTTTTTGACAGGTTCTGCTGAGTGAGGCCGATGGCCTGATTGTGAGGATATGATACGCCACGAGGTGGCTTGATATTAGCGCTTGGGCTGAAGGAGCCCCTCCGGAGTCTGCACATACCCCCAGTGAGCGCACCGAGTGCCGAGTGCCGAGTGATGAGTAACGAGTGATTGGGAGGCATGAGTGACTGTGAGGTGTTGAGTGACTGATTACGTGTTATGGTGAGATATGCCCGAGGGGCTGATTATGAGTGATTGTGAGGCATGCCCGAGGGGCTGATTATGATACATGTTTTCACCCGAGGGGCTACTTATGATTTTACTACTTTCACTCTGAATTTATGAAATATGTTTTTCCCGAGGGGCCTCCATATGATTCATTTCATTTTCATACCAAATCTTTCGGTTTGGAGTTGTTGAAAATATACATTTTCCAAAGGATTTTTCTGATGTTGATTTTAAGGCATGATGATTTTATATATCTATATTTATACTGTCGGAAAGTAAGGTTGTGCTTATTGTGAATTGATGACATTGATTTTTATGTGTTTCCTTGTCTCTTAGACTTGATTTATTTTCATCACTACTGAGTTGGCATACTCACATTACTCCCTACACCGCTGTGTGCAGATTCAGGTGCAGATACTGAGTATTAGCTATATTTTCCATGCGGAGCCAGAGTGCGGGATATAGAGGTAGTTGTTCAGCATCCGCAGCATCTCTGTTTTCCCCTTCTTGTTGTATCTAGATTTTTATTCGGAGGTTTTGTATTATAATAGTATATTCTTGGCTTATTTTTCTTAGATGCTCATGACATGTTGACTCCGGATTTTGGGGTTGGTGGATCTGTTTATTGTCCTAACGTATTTAGTAAACTCTGTATATTTTATGAAATGCTTGAAATTTGATTGGGATTTTGAAAGAAATTGTGAACATTTGGTTATTGGCTAGCCTAGTTCCACGATAGGCGCCATCACGACATGTTTAGGTTTTGGGGTCGTGACAGTTTGGTATCAGAGCCTAGGTTACATAGGACTCAACGGTCATGAGCAGGTTTATTAGAGTCTTGTGGATCGGTACGGAGACGTCTGTACTTATCTTGAGAGGCTGCCGAAATTTTAGGAAACATTTCTATCTTTCTTGAACTCTTTTTTGCTAATCTATTGATTCTTGAAATTTGAAATTACGTTGTTTCATTCTCTCACAGATGGTGAGGACACGCAATACCGATCAGAGTGACCAGTCATCGGCTAGACCAGCGAGAGGTCAAGGCTGCGGTCGAGGCCGTGGTAGAGGTAGGGGCCAGCCCGCGCAGCAGCTAGGGCAGTACTATAGGATCCCCCTATCGATCAGGATCAGGTTCCCGCCGATGGTCTTCCAGCGGGATAGGCTCAGGCGCCGGCAGTGCCTATGGTTATTCCGGGTCTTCAGGAGACCCTGTCTCAGATATTGACAGTGTGCACCAGTTTGGCTCAGGCAGTCGCCATGTCTTCTACTGCCACCACAGCTCAGGCCGGGAGAGGCAATCAGACTCCAGTTGCCCGGGCACCTGAGCAGGCTGCACGGGGTATTCAGGCACCGGGAGCAGCCCCAACTCAGCCAGTTGCTCCGGTCCAGGAGTATGTGGTCCCTGCTATGCTTGAGGACGAGCAGCGTAGGTTGGAGAGGTTCAGCAGACTTCAGCCTCCGACTTTCAGTGGTACAGAGGGCGAGGATGCCCAGGGGTTCCTAGATAAGTGCCAGAGGATACTACGTACTGCGAGTATTTTGGAGACCAGTGGGGTCTCATTTGTTACATTTCAGTTTGCGGGTGTTGCCTTTACTTAGTGGGAGTCATTCGAGAGGTGTAGGACAGTTGGTTCAGCACCTCTCACCTGGAAGCAGTTCTCCACGATCATTTTGGAGAAGTATGTTCCTCAGTCCCACATAGAGGAGCAGCGCAAGCAGTTTGAGCAGCTGCGCTAGGGAGAGTTATAAGTTACTCAGTATGAGATGAGGTTTTCCGAGTTGGCTAGGCATGCTTCTGAGATTGTCCCTACTGATAGGGAGAGGGTGAGGAGGTTTGTAGATGGTCTTTCTTATCAGCTCCGACTATTTATGACTCGGGAGAGAGTATCGGGTGCTTAATTCGAGCAGGTTGTTGACATAGCTCGGGTTATTGATTCCGTTCGCCTCCAGGAGCGGGAGGAGAGGGAGGCCAAGAGGCCTCGTGGTTCGGGTAGTTCTAGTGGTGCTCCCTTGAGGGGGCAGTTTCAGCAGGGTAGGGTTCGTTCATTCAGGCCTCCTCAATCAGGCCGCCCAGCATATAGTGGTGCATCTTCGGGACATGGTCCCCGTGGTTCTCAATCAGGCCGTACTTCATTTGGTGCCCTCCCAGCTCAGAGTGCAGCTCGAGCACCCCCAGTTCAGAGTTATTCTATGCATGAGTCTTCTAGTGGCCATTCGGGTGCTAGGGGTTTCTATCAGTCCTCGCCTCCAGCTCCAGGGAGTTGCTTTGAGTGTGGAGAGTTCGGGAACGTGTGGAGGCAGTGTCCCCGCCATTCCGGTGGATCTTCTCAGCAGAGGGGCCAGCCCTAAACTTCAGCTCTAGTTACTTCACCACCAGCCCAGGCAGCCAGGGGTGGTAGTCAGTCAGCCAGAGGCTGCCCTAGTAGGGGAGGTCGAGCAGGGGGAGGTCAAGCTCGCATGTATGCATTTCCAGCCAGGCCAGATGCTATGGCCTCAGATTTCGTGATCGCAGGTATTGTCTCAGTCTGTTGCCGAGATGCCTTGGCTTTATTTGACCCTGGTTCTACATATTCCTATGTTTTTTCATATTTTGCCCATTTTTTGGATGTGCCCCGTGAGTCTCTAGTCACCTATGTTCATGTTTCGACTCCGATATGCGATACTGTTGTTGTGGACCGTGTGTATTGGTCGTGCATGATGTCTATTGGGGGTCTGGAGACCCGAGTGGACCTACTTTTACTTAGAATGGTCGATTTTGATGTGATATTGGGCATGGATTGGTTATCTCTATGCCATGTTGTTCTTGATTGTCACGCTAAGACCGTGACCTTAGCTATTCCAGGGTGTTCGAGGGTTGAGTGTAGAGGTTCTTCTGAGTATATGCCTAGCAGGGTGATTTCCTACCTGAAGGCTCAGCGCATGGTTGAGCAAGGGTATTCATCTTATTTGGCCTTTGTGAGGGATGTCAGTGGTGAGACTCCCGCTATTGATTCAGTTCCTGTGGTCCGTGACTTTCCGGATGTGTTTCCTACAGACCTGCCAGGCATGCCACCTGACAGGGATATTGATTTTGGTATTGACTTGGTGTTAGGCACCTAGCCTATTTCTATTCCACCTTATCGTATGGAACCAGCAGAGCTAAAGGAATTGAAGGAGCAGCTTCAGGAACTCCTGGATAAGGGTTTCATTCGGCCTAATGTGTCGCCTTGGGGTGCACCGGTGTTGTTCATGAAGAAAAAGGATGGGTCCATGCGTATGTGTATTGATTATCGGCAGCTGAACAGGGTTTTGGTGAAAAACCGGTATCCCTGCCCTGCATTGATGATTTGTTTGACCACCTTCAGGGAGCCAGAGTATTTTCCAAGATTGACTTGAGATCTGGGTATCATCAATTGAAGATTCGGGATTTTGACATTCCGAAGACTGCTTTCAGGACCAGAATGGTCATTATGAGTTCTTGGTTATGTCATTTGGGCTGACCAATGCCCCAGCTGCGTTCATGCAATTGATGAACAACGTGTTTCAGCCTTACCTTGATTCTTTCGTCATTGTGTTCATTGATGACATCCTGGTTTATTCTCGTAGCATGGAAGAGCATGCTCAGCATTTGAGAGTTGTGTTACAGAGGTTGAAGGAGGAGAAGCTTTATGCGAAATTCTCCAAGTGTGAGTTTTGGCTTGGTTTGGTAGCTTTCTTGGGGCACATGGTGTCTAGTGAAGGTATTCAGGTTGATCCGAAGAAGATAGAGGTGGTGTAGAGTTGGCCTAGACCGTCCTCAGCTACAGAGATTAGGAGTTTCATTGGTTTGGCGGGATATTACCGTCGCTTTGTGGAGGGATTCTCTTCTATTGCTTCGCCTTTGACCAGATTGACGCAGAAGGGTGCTCTATTCCGATGGTCTGATGAGTGTGAGGAGAGCTTTTAGAAGCTCAAGTCAGCATAGACCACAGCCCCGGTACTAGTTTTGCCTACTGGTTCGGGTTCATACACAGTCTATTATGATGCTTCTAGAGTTGGTTTGGGAGCGGTATTGATGCAGGACGGTAGGGTGATTGCCTACGCATCTAGACAGTTGAAGGTGCACGAGAAGAATTATCTAGTGCACGATCTTGAGTTAGCTGCCATTGTTCATGCCTTGAAGATTTGGCAAGCATTATTTGTATGGAGTGCAGTGTGAGATGTTCACTGATCATCGCAGTTTGCAGTATCTACTGAGGTAGAACGACTTGAATTTGCGTCAACGGAGATGGTTAGAGCATCTCAAGGATTATGACCTCACTATCTTATATCATTCGGGGAAGGCCAATGTAGTGGCTGATGCCCTGAGTCGTAGAGCAGAGAGTTTGGGGAGTCTATCCTACCTTCCAGTAGCAGAGCGGCCATTAGCCCTTGATGTTCAGGACTTAGCGGGTCGGTTGGTGAGATTGGATCTATCAGAGCCCCCGCGGGTGTTAGCTTGTGTAGTCTCCAGGTCTTCTCTTTACGATCAGATTAGAGCACGCCAGTATGATGATCCACATTTGCTTGTTCTTCAGGACATGGTCCGTCGCGGTGATGTCAGGGATATGGTTATTGGTGATAATGGGGTCATGAGGATGCAGGGCCAGATTTGCGTGCCCAATGTAGATGGGCTTCAAGATTTGATTCTAGCTAAGGCTCATAGTTCACGGTATTCCATCCATCCGGGGGCCGCGAAGATGTATCAGGATTTGAGGCAGCATTATTGGTGGAGGAGGATGAAAAAAGATATTGTGGAGTTTGTGGCTCGGTGTCTCAATTGTCAGCAGGTCAAGTATGAGCACCAGAGACCAGGTAGATTGCTTCAGGGATTTGATATTCCGGAGTGGAAGTAGGAGCGGATCACCACGGACTTCATAGTTGGACTCCCACGGACTTCGAAGAGGTTTGATGCTATATGGGTTATTGTGGATCGCTGACCAAGTCCGCGCACTTCATTCCTGTTGGTACTACTTATTCTTTGGAGAGGTTAGCTGAGATTTATATCAGGGAGATTATCCAATTGCATAGGGTTCCAGTTTCTATCATTTCCGATAGAGGTACTCAGTTCACATTTCAGTTTTGGAGAGCCGTGCAGAGAGAGTTGGGTACTCAGGTCGAGTTGAGCACAGCGTTTCATCCTCAGACCGACGGGCAGTCGGAGCATACCATTCAGATTTTGGAGGATATGTTGCGTGCTTATGTGATTGACTTTGGTGGTTCATGGGACCAGTTTCTTCCACTAGCGGAGTTTGCATATAATAACAACTATCAGTTGAGTATCCAGATGGCTCCATATGAGGCTTTATATGGTAGGAGCTGGAGATCTCCGGTTGGTTGGTTTGAGCCGGGCGAGGATAGAATGTTGGGCACAGACTTGGTTCAGGATGCGTTGGGTAAGGCAAAGTTGATTCAGGAGTGGCTTCGCACGGTGCAGTCCAGGCAGAAGAGTTTATGCGGACCGGAAGGTCCGAGATGTGTCTTTCATGGTTGGGGATAAGGTGTTGCTGAAGGTTTCGCCCATGAAGGGTGTTATGAGATTCGGGAAAAGGGGGAAGCTGTGTCCCAGGTTCATTGGGCCATTTGAGGTGCTTCAGAGGGTTGGGGAGGTGGCTTATAGGTTTGCTATGCCTCCCAGTTTGTCGAGTATTCATCCGGTATTCCATGTTTCGATGCTCCGGAAGTATGGTGGGGACCTGTCTCATGTTTTGGACTTCAGCACGGTTCAACTCAAGGGCGATATGTCATATGAGGTAGAGCTAGTGGCTATTTTGGGTCGACAGATCAGGAAGCTGAGGTCTAAGGATATAGTTTAAGTGAAGGTTCAATGGAGAGGGAAGCCGGTAGAGGATGCCACCTGGGAGACCGAGCGGGAGATGCGGGACAGATATCCTCACTTATTCGAGACTCCAGGTATGTTTCTAGACCCGTTCGACGACGAACGTTTGTTTAAGAAGGGGAGGATGTAACGACCCGACCGGTCGTTCCGTGAGATTTACCATGTTTCCCCCATTTCTGCATTTGTCATATATTACTAGCCTGTTTTTGTTGTGTTGGGTCAGTTGGTTTGGGTCCGGAGTGGTCATGGTGAGAATTGAGGCATTTAGTCTCTTAAAGTAGCCTAATAGTTGAAAAGGTCAACTCTCTTATTGGTGACGACCTCGGAATGCGAATTTTATGGCTCGGATAGCTTCGTTAGGTTATTTGGGACTTAGGAGTGTGTTTGGAATGAAGTTGTGATGTCCGGTGTAGAATTTGGCTAGAATTGGCGAAAGCTACTTTTAGGCGATTTCCGGTCGGCAGTGGAAAATAGGCTATCAGGGTCGGAATGGGATTCCGGAAGTTGGAGCAGGTCCGTAATGTCATTTGGGTATGTGTGAAAATTTCAGGTCAATCGGAGGTGTTTTGGTTGGTTTCGGCGTAGTTGGCGAAATTTGAAAGTTTCAAAGTTCATAGGCTTGAATTTGATGTAATTTTGGTGTTTTCGTGTTGTTTTTGGTGTTTCGAAGGCTCGACTAAGTTGGAATAATGCTATGGGGTGTGTTGGTATGTTTGGTTGGGGCCCCGAGGGGCTCGGGATTGATTTTGGATGGTTGGCGGAGTTTTGAACTTGGAAATTTGCAGCAAATAGCTGCTGGTGTAAGTTTCTGGTGTTGGCCGCACCTGCGGATGGGTAGCCGCAGGTGCGATGTCGCAGGTGCGAAAGTCCATGCGCAGGTGCGAAAGGAGGCTAGGAAGGGGAATCCGCAGGTGCGAAGATATGGCCGCACCTGCGAAGCTGCAGGTGCGGAGAAGTGGCCGCAGGTGCGAGAATTGGTCTGTTAGGGGGATTGCGCAGGTGCGCACCTGGGACCGCAGGTGCGGAAATGCTGGGTAGAATAGTATAAAAGAGGTGTCCGTGAAATTTATTTCATTCCTCAGTTGTTGCATGTGGTTGGAGCTCTTTTGAAGGCAAATTGAAGAGGGAATTCATGGTTCTTCAGTGAAGGTAAGTTCTCGGGTTATTAAAATCGTTTCTATGCTATTTTGTTTGGATTAGGCTTGTAAATTGGAGGATTAAAGTAGGAAAAGGTTGGGAACAATGGGTGGAGGATTGGAAAATTCTTTTGGCAATTTGGGTAGGCAATTGTGGTCCGATTATGATGTTTTTGGTATGAGTAGAATCGTGGGAGGACGAGGTTTCTAGTGATGTGATATTTATCGAATTCCTAGACGTGGGCCCGGGGCTCGGGTTTGGCAGAATTTCGAGATTCTTGTATAATTTGATAGTTTTCGATTGGGTTGTGTTCCTTTAGCATATATTAAATGTTAAATTGGTTTTGGCTAGATTCGGAGCAATCGGGAGCCAATTTGAGGGGCAAGAGCATAACGGACTAGTGTTGTGGCCTGGTAGACGTAAGTAATGGTTATAAATCTTGTCCTGAGGGTATGGAACCCCGGACTACATATTTCTCACTGATTTTAGAATGGCGCACATGTCGGATGATGAGTATGTGGCACGCACAGATTTTTGGATTGGACTAGGTCCACTCCGCGGCAACTAATGAGTTGCATATTTGACTAAAAATCTTATGTTAAATTATGTTCTAAAGATTGTTGAAATATTTGGGCTATAAGCCTTGTTTGGGGCCTCGTGCCGATCTGTTTAAACCCTTTGGGTGCTTTTTACTGCTGTTTTTCCTCACTATTTATTGATGATTTCACCCAGCCACATTTTTCTTACTGTTTTCGAAACTCAGCCTGATTTACACTACTTTGAGATTTAAAGATGATGTTTTGGGTCGAGTACCCTATTTTACTGATTCGCCCGAGGGGCTTTTTGACAGGTTCTGCTGAGTGAGGCCGATGGCCTGATTGTGAGGATATGATACGCCACGAGGTGGCTTGATATTAGCGCTTGGGCTGAAGGAGCCCCTCCGGAGTCTGCACACACCCCCAGTGAGTGCACCAAGTGTCGAGTTCTGAGTGACGAGTGACAAGTGATTGGGAGGCATGAGTGACTGTGAGGTGGTGAGTGACTGATTATGAGTGATGGTGAGGTATGCCCGAGGGGCTGATTATGAGTGACTGTGAGGCATGCCCGAGGGTCTGATTATGATACATGTTTTTGCCCGAGGGGCCTCTATATGATTCATTTCATTTTCATACTAAATCTTTCGGTTTGGAGTTGTTGAAAATATACATTTTCTAAAGGATTTTTCTGAAGTTGGTTTTAAGGCATGATGATTTCATATATCTATGTTTATACTGTCGGAAAGTAAGGTTGTGCTTATTGTGAATTGATGACATTGATTTTTATGTGTTTCCTTGCCGCTTAGACTTGATTTATTTTCATTACTACTAAGTTGGCGTACTCACATTACTCCATGCACCCCTGTGTGCAGATTCAGGTGCACATACCGAGCATTAGCTATCTTTTCTGTGCGGAGCCAGAGTGCAGGATATAGAGGTAGCTATTCAATGTCCGCAGCATCTCTGTTTTCCCCTTCTTGTTGTATCTAGCTTTTTATTCGGAGGTTTTGTATTATAATAGTATATTCTTGGCTTATTTTTCTTAGATTCTTGTGACATGTTGGCTCCGGGTTTTGGGGTTGGTGGCTCCGTTTATTGTCCTAACGTATTTAGAAAACTCCGTATATTTTATGAAATGCTTGAAATTTGATTGGGATTTTGAAAGAAATTGTGAACATGTGATTATTGGCTAGCCTAGTTCCACGATAGGCGTCATCACGGCCGGTTTAGGTTTTGGGGTCATGACAAGTTGGTTCTATGAAGGGATGTGTTGGTGTTTTAATAGGTTATGGTTGCTGTAATTTTTTTTTTGAAGAAGAAAAAGCATGGAGCACCAGTGCACCAGAAACTGTTATGACAACAGATTTTTTTACAAGTTAAAAACATCCTGAATCCTACCCGAAACTCACCCGAGCCCTCGGGGCTCTAAACCAAACATGCACGCGAGTCTAAAAATATCATACGGACTTGCTCGTGCGATCAAATCACAAAAATAACACCTAAAACTATGAATTTAAACTCAAAACTCATGATTTTTCTCAAGAACACTTCTATTTCACTATTTCTCAACCGGACGTCTGAATCACGTCAAATGAATTCCGATTTCCACCAAATTTCACAGATAAGACTTAAATATCATAACAAACCTGTACCGGGCTCCGAAACCAAAAATACGGGCCTGATACCAACAATTTCAAAACATTAATTCCTTTCTTTATCTCATTAAAATCCAGCAAAATAATTTTCTTCAAAAATTGATTTCTAAAGCTAGGGACCTCGAAATTCAATTCCACGCATACGCCCAAGTCCCATGTTTTACTGCGGACCTCCCGGGATCGTTGGAACACAGATTCAGGTCCGTTTACTCAGAATGTTGACCAAGTCAACTAAAACCAAATTTTTAACTCTAAAAATTATTATTTCTCATATTTTCACATAAAAGCTTTCCGGTTTCACGCCTGGACTGCGCATGCAAATCGAAGTAATTAAAAATAGATCTTTTTAAGGCTAATGTGCCCATAATAGTGTTTTAATTCATAAGATGACCCTTTGGGTCATCACATATTAATTCCTCACATAAGTTAGGTGTGACGTTGTTCAAAAACCACCTAAATATGTACTCTTTTCCAAGCAATATATACTAAATAGGCACTGCTAATTGAGAGCTCTTCAATTAACTAAAATAAGCACGTAGTTAAACAAGTAGAGAAATCCAAAGGCTAAATATATGAAAACATATAAAGAATTCCTCTTTCAAAAGGTTCCATGAAAACCCCAGAAAGAAATTTAGCTACTCATATCTTGCTAACAATCACGTTAATATTGGAAAGCATTAATCTACAAACTAACGAAGAATGGAAAAAGAACTTATGGGATCCGATTCTTTGCAATTGTTTAGCCATCCTTTGCCGCTCAAATAATGTATAACCTCTACAAAATAGGTTTAGAACCCCTTTTATACATGTTGGGGGCGTGTAGGTTCGAAACTATAAAGTCTTAGCCAAAATAGGAAAAATTTCCCGCTTGGGTGCCACAGAGGGCGCCTGGCGCAAAGCTGGGCGCCCAACTCTGTCTTGTGATGTATTTTGTGTTTTGAATGGTGTCTAGATTGGACCTGGATCACAGAAACCGTACTCCATCTAAATTCTTCCATTTTGGCTTCAATTTGCGCAGAATCCTTCCATAACACCTCAGTTTGACCCCTACACATATAAACATCATTGTTAAGCTCGAGTCACAAATATTAGCACTAAACTAAACAAGATTGTTGCATAATGCAAGGCAATTTACATGCAAAAACATGAAATTTTAGCAAAACATCACATATAGAGAAGTTATGCATGAATAAACAAGTCAATTTACACATATTGGCCTTTAGAGAATATATGTACTTTGAATCATTTCATCAATCACAACAAAAATGGAGAATATATGCATGAAAGGCATGTATACATTCCGAAGCTAGCATATAGAGAAGATATGTGGTAAAATCATATATACATCCAAGGACTTTGCATATAGAGATGTCACGACCCGGAATCCCAACCTCGGGGTCGTGATGGCGGCAAACATCCTCTTGCTAGGCAAGCCGATGTGAAATAAATGATTAACCAATTTTAATAGTTAAAAACAAAATAATGATGTTCAATAAGAAATAAATGCAAAATCTAACACAGTGCTAATATAAACCACACGATAATAACTACTCCCAAAAATCTGGAGTCAAGAGTACACGAGCAACTAAAAGTCTACAAACAGAGTCTGAAATAAATACAACTATTCGAAAGAGATAAACAGTAAAAGTAGGAAATGGAAGGGGACTTCAAGGTCTACGAACGCCATCAGATCTACCTCGAATCTCCATATGAAAGTAATCTGAGCCGACGTACCTCAAGTACCATTGGGACCGGTACTAGTATCTGCACAAGAAGTGCAGAAGTGTAGTATGAGTACAACCGACCCAATGTACTCTGTAACTATCGAGCCTAACCTCGACGAGGTCGTGACGAGGCTATGACAAGATACCTACATAAATAAACATGTACAAGTGTATATAAAGAAGAAAATTAACAAAAAGAATGATAAAATGCTAACTGGAGGGGATATGTGAAAAAGAGAAGATATAGTAAATACAGCAAGTATGAAATCTCGAAATAACCTCTTCTGAATTAAGAAACAATATAACCAAGTAATTCACCAAAACCGGAAATCAATTAAATCAATGATATGAAAATTGCACGGCATCACCCTTTGTGCTTTTACTCTTATCCTCACCACAATATTATGAATATAATGGCACGACACCATCATTCGTGCTTTTACTCTCGTCCTCACCATGCGATAATATAAATATAATGGCACGACATCATCCTTCGTGCTTTTACTTTAGTCCTCACCGTGTAATAGCATGAATTTAATGACACAGAATCACCCTTCATGCTTTTACTCACAAGTCTCGCTATGTATGGTGATGAATGCACATGAGGCACAAAAACACCCTTCATGATTTTCTCTCTTCCTCGCCAAGCAACAATATAAGTCCGAATAATAAAACAAAGAGGGGAATAATTTCACTTCAAATATGGTGCCATGATATCAAACTTCAACTTCCAAAATATTTAACCTCTTTAAAAAGAAATACGAAATGAATAACTAAAGAAGTAATAATATAACCTAAGCATGGATAACATAATTATCGAAACAATATAATATAAAGAAATAATTTTCATCCATATGCTTTAGCCCAATGACAACACATTGGTACTCGTTACCACACATATACGTGTCCCAACATATAAAACATATAGAAAATAGACTAACAAGTCTTAATACCTCAAGTCAAGGTTAACCACGATACTTACCTTGCTCCACAATCAAAGAAATCAATCAACCACGACTTTGCCTTTTGAACAAGCCTCCAAACCAACCAAATCTAGCAAATTATCGATCAAACGGTTCAAAATAAGCTTTAGAAACTACTCATCAATGAAAAAGGTTCTATTTGGATCATTTTTAAAAAAAAGTAAACATTCACCCCGACTACCCATTCACCCCGAGCCCGGTTATCTAATTCTTTTTCGAAATCAGACCTCAATTGTTGTTTAATCTCTATTTTACAAAATCCCTAATTTCTACCCAAATCCCTAATTTCTACCATGGAAATCCTACATTTGATGTTGAAAATGCATGAAAACTAATGGGTAATTGAAAATAAATGGATTAAAGTTGCTCACCAATGATTTTGGGAAGAAAACTCTCTTGGAAAATTTCCTCTAGAGTGTTTAGGGTTGAGAAATGGTGTAAAATGATTTGAGTCCCGATTTTTTCCTCTTTTACCCAACTGCAAATGTCGCTATTGCAAAGTCTTGTTCGCAATTACGAAGATCGCAAATGCGAGACAAGGGTCTCAATTGCGAACCCGATCACAGAAGTCCATAAGTCGCAATTGCGACAAAGAGATCACAAATGTGAAGACTTCGCAATTGTGGCCAAAATCTTTGTAAATGTGATTATGCCCTATTGTTGCTAGGTATCGCAAAAGTGACCAAGTGATTGCAAAAGCGATTATGAGAAGTTCGCAATTGCATACATTTTCCTCGTAAATACAAGGTTACCCAATCCCAAGACCTGCTTGCAAATGCGAGCCAGACCTCGCAAATGCGAGATTTGCATCAGACACCAGATCTAGCATTGCACTAGCAACCTTTGTACTATTCGAACTCATTTTAAGCTCACCCAAGTCCCTCGGTATCCATACCAAACATGCACACAAGTGTAATAACATCATACAAACTAGCTCGCATGATCAAAGCACCAAAATAACACCTAGAATTACATATCAAACATGCATGAAATTTTCAAAGAAACTCAAGAACTTCCAAATTCACAACCGAACATCCGAATCCTATCTAATCAGCCCCGTTATGCGCAAAAATTTTCAGACAAGTTTTAAATAGTATAATAAACCTATACTTAGTTCCGGAACCAAAATCCGAATCCGGTAGCCATAAAGTCAACCTACGGTCAAGCTTCGGAAAAATTTTGAACCTTCAAATTACTAGTTTTCAACAAATCAAGTCAAATGAAGATTATCATGTTAGGGACTCCTGGCATACGCCCAAGTTTAAATCACGATACGGACCCACCAGGATTGACAAAATACCTATCTGGGGTCGTTTACACAAAATGTTGACCGTAGTCAACTCAAGTCATTTTTAAAGATAAAATTCATATTTTCTTTAACTTGTCACATAAAAGCATTTCGAAAAAATATACGAACTGCGCACTCGAGTTGAGAAATACTAAACGGAGTTAATCGAGGTCTCGAAACACAAAATAAAGGCTAGAAATCATAATGACATATCGAATCATCACATTCTCCACCTCTAAAACAAACGTTCGTCCTCAAACAAACATAGAAAGGTACCTGGACTAGTAAAAAGGTGTGGGTATCTACTCCGTGTATCGGACTCAGACTCCCACGTAGCTGCCTCAATCGGCTGACCTCTTCACTGCACTCTAACAGAAGGATAACTCTTAGACCTCAACTTTCGAACTTGCCGTGCTAGAATGGCCACTGATTCCTCCTCGTAAGTCAAATCCTTGTCCAATTGGACTGAACTAAAATCTAGTACATGGAACGGATCACCGTGATACTTTCGGAGCATGAACACATGAAACACCAGGTGAACTACTTATAAGCTAGGTGGTAATACAAGCTTGTAGGACCCCCCACCAACTCTCTCAAGGATATCAAAGGGTCCGATATATCTAGGGGTCAATTTCCCCTTCTTCCCGAACCTCATCACACCCTTCACGGGTGAAACCCAAAGCAAAACCCTCTCTCTAACCATGAATGCAAAATCACGAACTCTTCGATCAACATAACTCTTCTGTCTAGACTGTGTTGTACGAAGCCGATCCTAAATCATCTCGACCTTTTCCAAGTCATCCTAAAACAAGTTAGTGCCAAACAACCGAGCCTCTCCCAGATCAAACCAACCGACCGGTGAATGAAACTGCCTCCCATATAAGGCCTCATAAGGAGCCATCTAAATACTTGATTGGTAGATTTTATTGTACGAAAACTTCGCAAGTGGCAAGAACTGATCCCAAGAACCCCCAAAATCTATAACACAGGCGTGAAGAATATCCTCCAATATCTAAATGGTGCGCTCGAACTACCCGTCCGTCTAGGGGTGAAGTGTTGTACTCAACTCAACTCGTGTGCCTAACTCACGTTGTACGACCCTCTATAAGTGTGATGTGAAATGCATACCCCTATTAGAAATAATAGACACTGGAACATCGTGAATACGAACAATCTCGTAGATATAGATCTTAGTTAGCCACTTTGAAGAATAGGTAGCTACCACCGGAATGAAATGCGCCGACTTGGTCAACCTATCCACAAGGACCCATGCTGCGTCAAATTTCTTCAAAGTCTCTAGGATCCCAACAACAAAATCCATGTTAATACGCTCCCACTCAAGTCTCTGAAGAAAACTGATAGGCCTCTGATGCTCGTACTTCACCTACTGGCAATTCAAACACCGAGCCATACATGAAACTATATATTTCTTCATTCTTCTCCACCAATAATGATGCCTCAAATCCTGATACATTGTGGCGACACCGGGATGAATATAATACCGCGACTGTGGGCCTCCTTAAGAATCAACTCACAAAGCCCATCCATATTGGGCACACAAATCTGACCCTACATCCGCAACACCCTAACATCTCTAATAGAAATCTTCTTTGCATCAACGTGTTGCACCGTGTCCTTAAGGACAAGCAAATAGGGGTCGTCATACTGATGTTCTCTGATGCACTCATACAAAGAATACCGAGAGACCGTGCAAGAAAGAACCCAACTAGGCTTCGAAACATCTAACCGCACAAGCTGATTGGCCAAGGCCTGAACATCTGATGTTAGCGGTCTCTCATCAGCTAGAATATATTCAAGGCTTCCCATACTCACAACCTTTCTACTCAAGGCATCGACCACCACATTGGCCTTCCCAAGATGATACAAAACTGTAATACCATAGCCTTTTAATAGCTCTAAACACCTCCACTACCTCAAGTTGAGATACTTTTGCTTAAACAAGTACTATAGACTCCGATGATTTGTGAATACCTCACACAACACACCGTAGAGGTAATGCCTCCAAATCTTCAAATGCATAAACAAGCGCTTTCAGCTCCAAGGCATGAACAAGGTAATTCTTCTCATGACCCTTCAACTGCCGAGACACATATACAATCACACTGCCATCCTGCATCAATACTGCACCAAGCCCAATATGCGATGCATCACAATACACTGTGTATGATCCTGAACCTGTGGGTAAAACCAACAGTGGGGTTGTAGTAAAAGCAGTCTTGATCTTCTGAAATCTCAACTCACACTCATCGACCACCTGAATGGGGTACTATTCTAGGTCAATCTAGTCAATGGGCCTGCAGTGGATGAAAATCCCTCCACGAACTGGCGATAATAACCCGCCTAACCCAGGAAGCTCCAAATCTTTGTTGATGAAGTAGGTCTAGGCCAATTTTGTATTGTCTCAATCTTCTTAGGATCCAATTTAATTCCCTCAGTAGATAAAACATGCCCCAAAAAGGCAAGAGAGTCCAACCAAAACTCACATTTTGAAAATTTGGCATATAACTGACTATTTCTCAGAGTTTGAGGTATAATCCGAAGATGCTGCTCATGGTCCTCTCGACTGCGGGAGTAGATCAAAATATCATCGATGAATACGATCACAAAAGGATCCAAATAGAGCTTAAATACACGATTCATCAAATCCATAAATGTTGTTGGGGCCTTTGTCAAACCAAATGACATTACTCATAATGCCCATACCGAGTCCGGAAAGCTGTCTTCGGGACATTTGATGCTCGAATCTTCAACTGATGGTAGCCATATCTCAAATTAATCTTCTAAAACAGCTTAGCACCATGAAGGTGATGAAATAAGTCATCAATCCTCGGCAACGAATGTCACGCCCCCACCTCAGGGAGCGCGACCGATGCTCAACCGAGATAACCCAGTCAAGCAAGCCTATTCAATGCCTTCTACTTGAACTTACCCCTAAATAAAGTGAATGAGTATTCCATTAATTAGACATTGAGAGGATCACGTGAACAACACCATTTCATTGCCATTAGTTGCTACATTTTTAATTCCCCAAAATATGACATTACACATTCATAGTTTAGAAGTGGAAACATGTGATACAAATACAACTTCTTTAGTTGACTTTCCCAAAACCAAGATACAACCCACATTATGTCTACGGAGCCTCTAATGGATACAAAAGAGTAGTATGATGGTGCGCCAGCTATACCTAAAAACATTGTACATAATGTAGAAAAGATACAATACCTCGAAATAGAGTGGGGCTCACCAAGTCAGCTGAGAAGAGGGTGTAATGCTATCACTGATCGATGCCGCCTATTGTGGAATCACCTATCTTCATTAAAAGATTCAGCACCCCCGGAAAAATGGACGTTAATACATATGGAATA
This sequence comes from Nicotiana knightiana, assembly GCA_005239525.1. Lineage (NCBI taxonomy): Eukaryota > Viridiplantae > Streptophyta > Magnoliopsida > Solanales > Solanaceae > Nicotiana > Nicotiana knightiana. The sequence goes on from ML385032.1 coordinate 76,736, forward strand.
GTACAAGTATGTAAAATTAAACATCCTCTCAATAGAAAAAGTACAAATACAATGAAAAGAACATGGAATCAATGAGAGCCTCAAACAATATAACAATGTCAAGGTAAGAGAAAGAATAATTTCAAGTAAATAACAATGCTTTAGGTTGGGAGATCTTTACTACCAATTTACCACCATGTTTTTAGCAAAGAGTCTGATCATGGCCCGATCGGCTAAGTCATCTTACTCAAAGACATCCAATCACAACACACCATGTGTGCGACATGGCGTCCAATCTCAGCCCGATTGGCTAAGACGTCTCAACACATTGTAGGAGCGATTCCGGGATACTATGAGGTTATAGAGCGTATTTGAGCAAGTATAGAGCTTTGAAGGCTGAGAAAAAACTTATGGAGTAATTTGGGATTGTGTTCGAGGATCAAAGGATGTTAGCTCACTCATAAAGAAGACCGAAGAATAGAGTAGGAAGTTGCCCAGGTGAGTGGCCGCGCACTAACCACGCATTTGGCGCGGGTGACAAGTAGAAACTGGCCAAAGTGCGTGGCCATATGCGCGATCACCTGCCTAGGTGTGCAGTCGCACAAGTCTATCTGGAAAATTTTCCCAAGGCTAATTTGGTAATTTTGGAGGCGACTTCTCTTGACCTATATGAAGCCCAGCTCGTCTAAAAGAGGGTATCTTGGATTTTGGGAGACTTTTGAGGGAGAAGAAGCACGGAAGCAACGAGAAAGCAAGATACTTGATCCAATTCACTCAATACGAAAGTTTGCTTGAATTTGGGAATTGTAATGTCTTCTTGTTCTTCTAATACTCTTGATATGAATATTTTCTCCATTATAGAATAATTCTCCTCAGGGTTATTGACGTATGTTGTGAATTGACTATCGTTTTGAGTTTTACTCTATGTTAATTGCTCGATTTTATTGAATGAGTTACTAATTGAATTGCAAGGCTTTTTGTAGTTTTACTTTAATCGAAAGAGAAGTTTGTTGCTATTTGCAGTATACCACCTTAATTGGGTTGATTTTACGTCTATCCTAGGTAATCGAAAGAGCTTACGGAGTTATCGATTAACCCAATTCGGGAGAATAACCGAGAGGTGTTCTTTGAAATATCATTCATTCACTATTTTAGTGCATATGTTCATAGGACATGTTATTAGGTTAGCTAAAGGAATCAAATTTATTCGGAAGAAGAATTGGAATCCCTGAAGTAGCTTAATCAGCTATTGAAATCGAAAGAGTCTATAGAAGTTGAGCATGAATTTATCATAGAGTTTCCCGGAACAATAGTTGATCATGTATCTTGTCATCACCCTTACTTCTCGCACTGATATCCCATTATTGTTACTAATCAGTAGGGTATCATCAGTTTAGAGTTGATAATAATAACATAAATCAAAAGGTTTATTATCTTGGATAGTGTTGAGCTGAAGAATTATTAGAACATTATTGAAACCAATCCTTGTGGAGACGATTTGTTACTATACTATTTTTGACTAGCAAGCCTACATTTTGTACACGGGTTTTGCGCTCGTCAAATTTTGGCACCGTTGTTAGGGATTGGGGATTAATAGTGTTTAAATTAATTTTCAGTGCTAATCAGGAACAACTTTATTTTATTTTCCTTTTTTACGCTCTTCTCATCTGTGTGCAAGCAACAGGTTAAGTTCAGCAGTGTATGACTCGATCCTCTTCAAAGGATTGGTGCCATACGACCCAGACTTAGACAAATAAGACAGTTGAAAAGAGAGAAAAGATCGAGTGGATTGTTGTTGGGTCAGCCTTCAACTTAGGATACAATGGTGAACAACGAAGAGATAGAAAACCTAGCTGCCAGAGAGGCGGCTCAGCAACAAGAAGCATGATTAGCGGCTGAAGCATCCCGCAGAATTGTGGATGAAACGGTTGATGGGGATCAAAGATTCAATCCCAACTGATTATCGAGGATGTATTTGAAAATTCATGTCCTAGGCCTGGGAGATCACTGGGATATTATGCTAGACCGGTGTACAATCAACAACAGTCTAGTGTGAGACCCCCACCAATCGATGCCAAAATTTTTGAACTCAAACGGGGAGTCATCCAGACCATTCAGAACAATTGCATTTTCAGAGGCTGATAAGTTGGTAAAATACCAACTTATCTCCTCTTGATACTTAAGCTTTTGTATGATTTTTTTGAGAAACTAAGGCATTTTTTAAAGTTTATTGGCATATTTCAAGTATCAAGTGATTTAGAGAAGATACGGAAGAAACCAAATCAAAATGTGTTAAATTGAGAAAGAATGAATGCTACCAGATAATGCTCTTCGCGATCGCGAACTTCAGCATGCGATCGCAGAAGGCCAGGAAATTATACATCGTGAATGCAGGGCAAATTCTGTGAACGCGAAGAAGAAGCTGGTCAGTTGTTCTCAGGTTCTCCATGCGAACTCGTGATTTGGTTTGCGATCATAATGCTTTGCAGCATTACTCTTCGCGATCGCATGCTTGTTTACGCGAACGCGATTCACAAATCTTGGCAGAAATCTGGACAGTTTTGGCATTTCATGTTTTTTACCCCAAAACCATTTAATACCCGACCTAGCTCATTTGTAAAATATCTTTTGCTTATTTTTCAGTTCATAGACTAGAGAAGACAAGTTTTGGAGCTAGGGTTCTTGCACACACACTTGGGTCTTGAAGATTTGAAGCTTTTGGTTGAGAATTTCTTACCCATTGATATTCATTTCTTCATTTCCTTGCTTTGTATTTAATATTTAAGTGTGTAGTATTTTTTCCAACACTTGAATCTTGTTTATGGGAATATTCATATTTAAAGTGTGGATTAAATATCTTATTGTGCTTATGTATTGAGCGATTTTTAGTAATATTGAAGTGAGTTATTGTTTCTTTACTTATTCTTGTTCTTTAATGTTTCCAAAGGGATTATCTAACCCTAAGACTCGCTCATTAACTTCAAATTAATTTTGGGAAATATTATTTGGGGTTGGAATAGATTAATTAACAAGAACTTGAGGCTTTAACCCTCACTTTATAGATTATACCTAGGGATATGATTGAACTACTTGTAGTCATATTTGGGCGTGCTTAATCTCTTAATTATTTTAGGGATAATTAGGAAGTCTTGTTAGTCTTCGGAAGAAGCTAATATAGAATTATTACCCGCAGCTAATTAACATATACTCGCTCAAGTTTGTAAAATCGTAAAATACATTGGATCGTTACTTCAGTGTAATTCCATTTGTATCCATGCTTGTAGCCATTGATCATTTTATTTGCTTTCTAGGTTAGTTTACATTTTTGCAAATAGATATAAATATTTTCTGAAAATATTTCTAAGTGCTTGGCTTAGCATAATAAGTGATAATTCTCTTTGACGCCTAATCGCCTACATATTGTTCTCTGTAGGATTCAATCCTGACTCATAGTTGGGTAAATTATATTGCATGCAACCGTGTCCATTTACTATTTAGTAGTATATTTTGATGTCACCAAAATTAGCACCGTTGTCGGGGACCAATTTGGCGTATTTAGGTTGTTTGAGAAGTAAGCATAAGTGCTTTGCTCCAAACTTGTGAATATTTGTGTAATTATTTTATTATCTTTATCTTCTTATTTGTTTCTTGTTTATTTTCTTAGTTGTTGAAAAATGGAATCATGTAACGACCCGGCCGGTCGTTCGGAGAGTTTATCCCCGTTTCCTCTATTTATGCTTCATTAGTGGTTCAGCTTCATTTATGTGTGTTGGGTCGGTTGGTTCGGGTTCAGAGTGGTCATGGTGAGAATTGACGCACTTAGTCTCTTAAAGTAGCCTAATAGTTGAAAAAGTCAACTGAGAGTTGGCTTATTGGTAAACGACCTCGGAATGCAGATTTTATGGCTCGGATAGCTTCGTTAGGTGATTTGGGACTCAGGACTGTGTTCGGAATGTAGTTTTGATGTCCGGAGTAGAATTAGGCTTGAATTGGCGAAAGTTAGTTTCTGGCAATTTTGGGTCGGCAGTGGAAAATAAGTTATCATGTTCGGAATGGAATTCCATAAGTTAGAACAGGTTCGTAATGTCATTTTGGATATGTGTATAAAATTTCAGGTCAATCGGATGTGTTTTGGCTGGTTTCGGTATCATTGGCGAGATTTAGAAGTTTCAAAGTTCATAAGTTCGAATTTGATGTAATTTTGGTGTTTTTGTGTTGTTTTTTGTGTTTCGAAAGCTCGAATAAGTTTAAATGATGCTATGGGGTGTTTTGGTATGTTTTTTTGGGGTCCCGAGGGGCTCGGGATTGATTTCGGATGGTTGGCAGGGGTTTGAACTTGGGAAATTTGCAGCAAATGGCTGCTGGTGTAAAGCTACTGGTGTGGCCGCACCTGCGGATGGACAGCTGCAGGTGCGACGCTGCAGGTGCAAAGGTCCATGCATAGGTGCGAAAGGAATCTAGGCAGGAGGAGTCCACAAGTGCAAAGCGTTGGCCGCGCCTGCGAAGCCGCAGATGCGGAGAAAAGATCGCAGGTGCGAGAATTTGGTCTGTTAGTGGGATTTTGAAGGTGCGCACCTGGGACCGCAGGTGCGCACCTGGGACCGAAGGTGCGCACCTGGGACCGAAGGTGCGGGTCCGCAGGTGCGAGGAAAGGTCCGCAGGTGCAGATTAGCTGGGCAGAACAGTACAAAAGAGTGCATCCGCAAAATTTTGGTTATTCTTCCATTGTTGCATGCGGTTGGAGCTTATTGGAGGGCAAATTGAAGAAAGAATTCGAGGGTCTTCAGTGGAGGTAAGTTCCCGTATTATTAAATTCATTTCTATGCTATTTTGTTCGGATTAGGCTTGTAATTTGAAGGATTAAAGTAGAAAAAGTTTGGAAAAATGGGAGGAGGATTGGAAAATTCTTTTGGCGATTTAGGTAGGAAATTGTGGTCCGATTGCGGTGTTTTTGGTATGTGTAGAATCGTGGGAGGACGAAATTTCTAGTGATATAAATTTTATCGAATTCCGAGATGTGGGCTCGGGGCTCGGGTTCGGTCGAATTTCGAGATTCTTGTATAAATTGATAATTTTCGATTGGGTTGTATTCCTTTAGCATATATTGATGATGTTAAACTGGTTTTGGTTAGATTCGGAGCAATCGAGAGCCAATTTGAGGGGAAAGAGCATCTCAGATTAGTGTTGTAGCCCGGTAGAGGTAAGTAATGGTTATAAATCTTGTCCTGACGGTATGAAACCCCGGACTTCATATTTCCCGGTGTTTTTAGAATGGCGCACATGTCGGATGATGAGTATGTGGCGCGCACTAATTTTTGGATTGGACTTGGTCCTCTCTGCGGCAGCTGTTGAGTTGCGTATTTTACTCTAAATCATATGTTAAACAAGTTCTAAATATTATTGCTATATTTGGGCTATAAGCCATGTTTGGGGCCTCGTGCCGACTTCTTTAGACCCCTTGGGGGCTTTTTTTTTACTGCTATATCATCACTGTTTATTGATGATTTACACTCAGTCACATTGTGCTTACTGTTTTCGAAACTCAGCCCGGTTTACACTATTTTAAGATATAAAATGATGTTTTGGATCGAGTACCTCGTTTTACTGATACGCCCGAGGGGCTTTTGAGAGGTTCTGACTGAGTGAGGCCGAGGGCCTGATTTGTGAGGATATGATACGCCACGAGATGGCTTGATATTAGCGCTTGGGCTGAAGGAGCCCCTCCGGAGTCTGTACACACCCCCAGTGAGCGCAGGTACCTACTGAGTGAGAGTGCCGAGTGACGAGTGATTGGGAGGCATGAGTGACTGTGAGGTATGCCCGAGGGGCTGATTATGAGTGACTGTGAGGCATGCCCGAGGGGCTGATTATGATACATGTTTTTGCCCGAGGGGCTACTTATGATTTTACCACTTTCACTCTGAACTTATGAAATATGTTTTGCCCGAGGGGCCTTTTCATGATTTTCAGCATTTTTACACTAAACTTCTTGAAAGTTATGTTTAAACTATTGACAAGTATATTTCCAAATGATTTTTACTGAAGTCGACTTTTAAGCATGATGATTTAACGTATACATTGTTGGAAAGAAAGGTTGTGTTTATTGTGAATTGATGAATTGATTTTATGTGTTTCTTGCTGCTCAGACCTGATTTATTTTCATTACTACTGAGTTGGTGTACTCACATTACTCCCTGCACCTTGTGTGCAGATCCAGGTGTTAGGTCAGGGTGAGCTGTGTATCTGTTCCAGAGATTTCTCAAAAGTTTGCGAGGTAGCTGCATGCGTCCGCAGTCCTGCTCTCTCTCCTACTTACTTTTATAGAATTTATTTCTTTTGAGTTGTATATTTCTATGTAGATTTTCATGACCATTGACTCCGGGATCTCAGGGGTTGTATTTAATATTCGGTATAGCTTTAACTATTTTAAAAAAAATGTTTAAAAGAAACCTTTACGGGTTATCAGTTTAGTAAAGATGTAAATGGAAGCTTATTATGATTTGAGTGTAGTTTTGGCTGGCCTAGTTCCACGATAGGCACTATCACGACTGGCTTAGATTTGGGGTCGTGACAAATCATATAATAAAAATTGGTCGGATGGCAGTTGTTCATACTTTGATGACCCTTGTCCTTATTGTGGAGGACCACACTAAGGTAAAATTGTTTAAATTCTCCCGGGAGCGGATTGTGCCCACAATCTCAAATCCATGAGTGGAGTATTTGTGATAAGTGTGGTTGTCAAAATGGTCATTGCGATAATTATGCTTATTTGTCCTTCCCTTCCTCGAGCCCCCGCTATGATGATTCTACTTTTTGTGATGAAAATTATAGGGACATTAAATGGAATAAATTGAGCATGGTCAAAATGGAGAGTTCAAGCTCATGTTAGAATGCCTACTTGAAGGAGAAAACAAAGAGCAAAATACCTCGGAGGAGCTTTTGGAAAATAGCCTCCAAAATTATTTGGCGCTTGAAAGGTTGCACTTACAAATGGGGGAAATGCTTGAAGCTTTAGAGGTCCAAAAAGCCTCGGAAGTGAATGATAGACAAGAATCTTCCTCAGAGGTTAAAGCCGAAAATCCTTCTTTGGCACTTGATCAACATCAAGAAGAACTCTCAGATGCTCAAAATGAGAAAAAGATGCTCATGATGGAGGTCATTCTTGAAAATGAGGAGAAGCACAACTTGGCACTCGAGGACTTGAAACAAGTCTTGACTCAAAATGATGAGAATATCCGCACTTTGGAAGAACGAATGAAAATATTGGCTGAGGCTCACTATGCCCGCCAACTTAAGAGTGTGGAAAGAAGTCAAGAAGAGTCTGACATCGAGGAAAAAAGTGAGCTTTATTTGAGGAATCAAGAATTGAACATCCGCCAACCGACTCCATTCTTGTTAGTGATGCCAAGGAAAATATGGAATTAGAGTCAATCGGTGTAATTGAAAATATGGTTGAGATTGACTCTAGTCCGGAGGAAACAAAGTATGTCAAAATCCGGGAAGAATTGCAATTTGGAGGTTTGATGTCACTTTATAAGCATTTTTCAATATTTGAATTGTGTGGTGATATAGGAATTGAACTACACAATTCAATGATGGATTACGAGGAGGAAAGGCAAAGGCCATACATCTTACAATTTGAGGGTACAAGAAGGGAAAAGGACATTCCTCACATGAAAGCCAATAAATGCAAAATGAAGAAATTAACGTTTGGCTTGATCATCTACTTACCACCCCCACCGCTCATGGTCACAAACTTGATTCCAAGTTAGGTGCCCAATTCATATCGTCGAAGTGGCAAGAAAAGCGGTAAAGTTGATCCGCGTCGTGCCACGACGTTAAATGGGGCACTTGGTGGGAGGCAACCCATCGTTTTCAAAAATTTTAGTCGTTCTTGAAATTTTCTTTTTTAGAATAGCTTAGTATCTTACTTTTGACTAATCTGCCAAGTTTCAAAATTTTTGGAGTTATTTTGAGCAAGTCGGGGTGACTGGGCAGCCAAAGGCAGTAGCTGATGAAAACTGCAGAAAGCTATTGCACTCTGTGATTGCACGAAAAGTTATGCGTTCGTGAAAAGAAAACTTTTACTATCCCTATGCAATCGTAGAAACAAAAACGTGATCGCGTTTTTTTTGTCAATTTGTTCTATGCGAATGCAGGCTTTGTGGATTTCTAAACCATAAAACATTGGAAATAACAAAGAATGCCCACTTTGCCTCAAACCACAGTAATGACTATTCCTACTCCTCTAACCCCTGAAATCATCTCCACCTCTCCACTCTTCAATTCCATTGCAAACATTTCACCTGTCATTCTCAAGGTATGTGGATTTCTCTCCTATCTCTTTGATTTTTTTTTTGTTTCCTGGTCCTCTGCTTAGTGTGTACTGATCAAATGAAAAAAACTTTTGAGATTTTAGGGCTTGAGTAAATTTCTTTAAAATAGAAATCTTGTGTGCTTTACATATTCTTGCTTGTTGGGTGAGGTTGGTTTAGTGTGAGGGTTTTATTTTTGAAAGAGTTTTGGGTGAGATGTGTGCTCAACTGACTGAAAATAATGGACACAAAATTGGTGCACACGAACTGTTTGATGAAATGCCTAAACGAACTATTACTTGGCGAGGAAGAAGACCCCCGCGATCGCGATGCCCATTTCCTCGATCGTGTAGGTCTAATTCTGCTGAGAACCAAAATTGCACATCATGATCACGTATATCCTTTTGCAATCGTGTAACTTTATTAAAGATGGAAACCCAATTGTTCTTTGCGATCGCGTGCCCAGTTCCGCGGTCTCTATTCATTGAAGCCCAGACAACAAAATAGTAGCTTCGCCATTTCTGATCCTTAGGCCTTTTGATCTCTTTCTTTGGCCTAAATATGTCCTAATACAATGCTTTAAGTGTACATACATGTATTTAACATGTTTATTACTTTTGTCAGTACATTGATCTCTAAAGTGGATTCGACATCAAATGAAAATGTTCAAGAATATATCAAACAAGTTTTCGAAGAGGAGTACTTTGATCGGGACATATTCTCATCATTAAAATGTTCCCACCACTACGACAAACAACTGTGTAGAAGTATGATTAAGGAAAGAGGCATTCTCTTGACCGACCTTGAAGGTCGATGGCCCGAGTTCCATGGAAGATTAGTATCGAGTGGATGGATTTGCTTTGCGGAAGAGCCAAGACCAGCCAATCATAAAGTGATAAGAGAATTTTATGCAAATGTTGTGGAGACGGACTTCAAGAATTATTTGGTTGTTACTGTCAGGGGAAAACAAGTTCTCTTTGATCCAGAACTGATAAATTCATATTACAATCTTCCCAATGCTGACAATCAGATGTACAGGGAAAGAGCTAAAGACTTTGGCACATAGTGGTTTGTAGACCATTTTCATAGTGGAAAGATGCCGAACAGGATAAGAAATCACTCAAGGATCGAGTCTTCTGAGTTCACTTCTGAGTCCAAGACTTGGCTCTCCATTATCTGTGCTCTAGTCATGCCTTCGCGTAATGAGACAGAGGTTACACTTGAGAAGGCAAGGGTGATTTGCGCGATCATAGAGGGCACACCTGTGAATGTGGGACAACTTATTGTTGATGAGATATCAGATGTTTTTGCGAAGAGGACTAAGAGTTTATTCTTCCTATCCCTGATCACCCATTTATGCTATGAGGCAGGGGTGGAGAAGAGGTATATAGAGAAAGAAAAGAATCCAGAGAAGCTCATTCATCTATTGCTGAGAAAGGGAGTAGGGAATGCACAGAAGAAAAGAAAGATTGATGTAGCATCTCCCTCATTTGGCCAGTTTCCTGACACCATCACTGAGATGCTCGATTCTCTAGCAGATGCCACAGGGACTTGTACTACTATTGTACCACTTGAGCAGGGACCTCTCACACTCAGGTATATCTCTCACTAGGTCTATGGCATGGGACACAGGTCCACCATCTTGTAGCTGGTCTCCCTTCTGGACTGTCTGGAGAGAGCACATCTGCAGGTCCAGCTGGCCAAGGAAAGGCTCCAACTTTGTCAGATCTTGCTAAGGAGCAGCAAGCTATTAAAAAAAATTAGGTAAGATTGAGCGGAGGCAGCGGAAGCAGAGAGAACATGAAAAGAAGAAAAGTAAGTTCTGACAAAAATGATGAGCACCTTGAGGAAGTTTTGTGGATCAGATGACGGCGACGAGGATGACTTGGAGCTCTCAGTTCCTAATACCTCCAGCTCGGAGTGATGCGATTTAGGGAGCACCTCTTTCATTTTATCTTGTTTCGTTTAGGTTGGGGATGGCTCATTTATATATGATGGATGTATGTGAAGCATGACCATTTTTATTGTGAACTTGTGTAGATTGGTTGGCATTTGTAGTTTATTAGTAATATTTGGTAGTTTAATTCTAGCATGTTAGCATTAGCTTTTTATTATTATTTTTTATTTTCATAGGAGCATTAATGAAACTCCTTGGTTTTTCTTTATACCACGGTTCTTTTCCAAGGAATTAATTTGTATCGAACTGAGTGACTTTTCTCTATGATGGATGGTGTGACAACTTTCTTAAGGGATTAGTCTTGTCTAGTTTTTTTTAGATAAATATTTTTTCGTTTTTAGTTAGTAACTAGTAGTATTGGTTATTGGGTGTGATCCTTTTGTCCATAAACCAACATGTGGCTTGTTTGGTACCAACATGATTTAAACTTTGGCATATGAAGTCTTGATCTTTAAAATAAAAAATGATTGAAGTAATAACCCGTGTTGTGACTTTTAGGTTCTATTTTTGCCTCTTTGATTCATTAAATAGTCTTTTTAGGCTATATATGATTTTCTTTGGGTTCATTGGTTTTAATTAGATTTTGGATTTATATGTCCCTTGAGTTTGCATGTGTCGTGTGTGGTGAGATTTGTTGTGAGTTCTCTTGCATTATTTATAGTCTAGAACTTGCCCGGAATGTGCTTCAAGGCGGAATCCTAGACTAACTTGGTTTGAAAAATGATGTTAGGCCTTCCTTGGACCGTTATTGTGCCTTAAATTTCCACCCTTGCATATTTTCCTTAGTAAATCCTTTTTGAGCCTTTAAGCTTTTCTTTTGGCAACCATGTTAGAAGCTTTAATTCGTAATTCTTTATTGATATATCTTTTGGCATCCTACCTCCCTAAGTACTTTGAGAATGTAAACATAGGCTAAAAGCCTAAGAGTGTGTGGGAGGGGGGGGGGGGGGGGGGGGGGAAAAAGTTGGTGTGGGGAGGTTTTTTAAAGGNTTTAAAAAAAATGATGATGAGTAAGAAAGAAAGAGAAAAAAAGGAAGGAAAAATAAGGAGTTGTGAAGAAAGGGAAGATTAGGTGTGGAATGAAAAGTGAAGAAAGGATGGAAAATATTTTTGAATGAAGTGTGCTTTAATTATTGCAAATTATAGTACTTAAGGAGGTTTTGAGTCACTCTTATCCAAATTGTGTTCTACCTTAACCAAAACCTACATTAAAATACTTTAAGTCCTACTTGATTTTGAACCAAGTGTGTCTACATTAGTGGAGAAATACATGAAGGGAAAGCCTATGGCACTACTTTTGTACATTTGAATATCTTTTTTTTTTGTGTGTGTGTGTGTGTGTGAGAGAGAGAGAGAGAGAGAGAGAGAGTTAATTCTTTCTATTTGATATATCATTTGTGTTTAAATTGCAATTTATAAGTTGGGATTGTGAGGTCACATGAAATTTTGAGTTGTGAACTTAATCCAACCTCCAATTGCGAGGAACAAACAAAAGAAAATTGTTTGTGATAATGAGGCAAATTTTGAAGCTTTAGTGTCATGACTTGGTTGCTACTTTGATTAATGAAGTGTTTGAGCACTTGAATGAAATGAAATTTGTGAGAAGTTGGTGATTGATATGCTTTGGATTAATTGTTGGTACCAACCAAAGTCACTAGATTGTGTTTAATTTGATCCTTTTTGACTTAAAATGATGTTTGGTATGCCATTGAGCTTAATTGATGATTTTATTGAAGGATGCTCTTAGTTATTGAATTTCTTGAGGACAAGCATTAGTTTAAGCTTGGGGGTTTGATAAGTTGGTATTTTACCTGTCACGACCCAAAATCCCTAAGGTCGTGATGGCGCTGGACACAAGGTCAGGCAAGCTAAAACATTAACTAATCGAAATAACTTTCCGTTTAAAAATATTTATGAAAACACTTCCTTTCACTTCATTACATAATAACCAAATCATAATATGCGACTCGAGTGCTGACTCTTATATATATATATATCGAATTGATCAATAAGCTCAGTAGAGGCTATACTTATAACAAGGATTAATTCACTGAAAATTCAGAGGCAACTCTCTACCATTTGCATACTAGTTCAAAGATAATAAGCATACTGGTTCAAAGATAATAAGCAACTGAAAGTTTGGCTAAAGTTACACATAAGGCACGTAATGGCATGCTCGTGAGTCCTAAAACTACCCGACATGATATTATAGTCGCTACGTACGGACTCTCATCACTTTGTACGCACGTAGCCCCCAAAAAAATTACACATCGCACGTATAACACCTATAAGGACAATTCCCTCTTACAAGGTTAGAAAGGAGACTCATCTCGCTCTGAACATTCATACCCGACTTCCAAGCCTCTATGTCAACTTCAATGGATGCGCAACGCCCCCAAACTATCCAAATAATGATAAACCAATGAAAATATACTCAAATATTTGTTAAAAAAAATTAAATTATATAAACTCCCATCTTCGCTCAAGGAATTGACCAAAATGCCCTCGGGCTCACGTGCCCGGATTCCGAAATTTCTCGAAGATAAATTCTACCCATAACTTTACTTACTCAAATATACAATTTGTTACAATTTTCATGCTCAAATTCATGGTAAAAGTCCAAAATTTCAAGTTCTAGGTCTTCCCCAAAAATCCCAAATTTATACAAATTTTTCATGTCTAAATCCATGTAAGATCACATATTTAACTCAAAAATAGGAAGAAATCACTTACCTTGTGTTGCTTGGTGAAAATCCCTCCTTGAGCTCTCCAAAATCATCCAAGCCAAATAAAAGAAATGGACAAAATTCGTGTTTAAAACAATCTGTCTATGCTTCATCGAGTTGTACCTTGCGCTTGTGTTGTGCAGGTCGTACATCCTACTATAATTTTTCCTTGTTGAACACCTTCTGTTAAAACACCCATAACTCCTTGTAGAAATATCCAAATAACAAACAGTTTGAAGATTTAGAAACTACACTCGAAGATCTTTAATTTGATATGTTGTACATCATATAACTCTTTATATATTCTGATATATGAGCTTCTAAAATCGGCTCCATGCATCAGAAAATTCTGGCGAAACTGCTCCACCAGCCATCTTCAATCGGTCATAACTTTTTGAAAAAACCTCCAAATGACAAATGTTTTAATGTTCCGAAAGCTAGACTTCAAGATATACAACTTTAATGTTTTGCAAATTTTCATATTCCTTATAGATTCCTATATATACGCTTCGAAAGTTAGCTCTTCGATGCATAAATTGCTGTCCCAAAACAAATTTGCTGCAGAATTTTCTGCAGCTATTTTGGTCCAAAATCCATTCCGTTAACCTTCCGAAATCAACCTGAGGCCCTCGGGACCTTAACCAATTATACTAACATGTCCCAAAACATGATACGAACTCGCTCGAGGCCTCAAATCATATCAAACAACGTCGAAATCATGAATCGCACTCCAATTCAAGCTTTATGAACTTTGAAATTTTAAAATTCTTCATCCGATGCCGAAACCTATCAAATCACGTCTGATTGACCCCAAATTTTGCACACACAAGTCATATTCGACATTACAGACCTGCTCCAACTTTTGGAATTGGAATCCGACCCCGATATCAAAAAGTCAAACTCTCGGTCAAACTTCTCAAAAACCTTCAAATTTCTATCTTTAGCCAAATGACTTCAAAATGACCTTCGGACATCCGAATTCACTTCCGATCACGCTCCCAACTCCAGAATCACCATACGGAGCTATTCCCAAACTCGAAATCCCAAACGGAGCTCTATAACACTGAGATGCCTTCCAACCCAAACTTATGAAATTTTTCTAAAATACTAACTTCCACAATATACGCCGAAACGCTCCCGGTTATCCAAAACTCGATCCGAACATACGCCCAAGTCTGAAATCATCATACGAATGTGTTTGAACCTTCAGATCCTGATTCCGAGATCGTTTACTCAAAATTCTAATCTTAGTCAATTCTTCCAACTTAAGCCTTACAAAATGAGAATTTCCTTCCAATTTGACTCTGAACTTCCCGAAGTTCAACATCGACCACACCTACGAGTCATAACACCTAAAACGAAGCTGCTCATGACCTCAAACGGCTGAACAACACGCTAGAGCTCAAAACATCCGGTCAGGTCGTTACATTACCAACTTATCTCCTCTTGATACTTAAGCTTTTGTATGATTTTGTTGAGAAACTAAGGCATTTATTGAGGTTTATTGGCATATTTCAGGTATTAGAGAAAATACGGAAGAAACCAAGTCAAAATGTGTTAAATTGAGGAAGAATGATTGCTACCAAATAATGCTCTTCGCGATCGCGAACTTTGGCATGCGATCGCAGAAGGCCAGGAAATTATACATCGCGAACGCAGGGCAAATTCTGCAAACACAAAGAAGAAGCCGGTCAGTTGTTCTCAGTTGCTCGACGTGAACGCATGATTTGGTTTGCGATCGCAATGCTTTGCAGTATTACTCTTCGTGATCGCAGGCCTATTTAGGCGAACACGATACACAAATCTGGATAGTTTTGACATTCCCATTTTTTACTCCAAAACCATTTAATACACGACCTAGCTAATTTGTAAAACATCTTTGGCTTATTTTTCAGTTCATAGACTAGAGAAGACAAGTTTTGGAGCTAGGGTTCTTGTACACACACTTGGGTCTTGAAGATTTGAAGCTTTTGGTTGAGAATTTCTTACCCATTTATGTTCATTTCTTCATTTCCTTGCTTTGTATTTAATATTTAAGAGTGTAGTATTTTTTCCAACACTTGAATCTTGTTTATGGGAATATTCATATTAAAAGTGTGGATTAAATATCTTGCTTTGCTTATGTATCTAACGATTTTTAGTAATATTGAAGTGAGTTATTGTTTCTTTAATGATTCTTGTTCTTTAATGTATCCAAAGGGAACTGATAACTCTAGGGCTCGCCCACTAACTTCGAATTAAATTTGGAAAAGATTAATTAACAAGAACTTGAGGCTTTAACCCTCACTTTATAGATTCTACCTAGGATAGGATTGAACTACTTGTAGCCATATTTGGGTGTTCTTAATATCTTAATTGTTTTAGGGATAATTCAATTAGGAAGTCTTGTTAGTCTTCGAAAGAAGCTAATATATAATTATTACCCGATGCTAATTAACATGTACTCACTCAAGTTTGTAAAATCGTGAAATACATTGGATCATTACTTGAATGTAATTCCCTATGTATCCATGCTTGTAGCCATTGATCATTTTATTTGCTTTCTAGGTTAGTTTACATTTTAGAATTAGATATAAATATTTTCTTAAAACATTTCTAAGTATTTGGCTTAGCATAATAAGTGATTATTCTCTTACACGCCTAATCACCTACATATTGTTCTCTGTGGGATTCGACCCCGACTCATAGTTGGGTAAATTATATTGCATATGACCGTGTCCATTTACTTTTTAGTAGTGGATTTGGACGCCATTAGAGGCAAACCTAATCAGGATCCCAACAACCATCGGATGGACTTTGATGAAATTATTAACACATTCCGCTACAATGGAGCATCAGATGATGCAATATACCTCAGAGCATTACCATTCTCACTGAAGGATGATGCAAAGCAGTGGTTTAGAAGTCTGCCCACAGGGTAAATATATACGTTGGACGAGATGACTACCAGGTTTCTGGAAGAATACTTCTCAGCTGCTAAAACTGGAAGGATGAGGAGGGAGATTCACAATTTCAGTCAAGGTGAAGGAGAGACAGTGTTTGAGGCATGGGAAATATTTAAGGAGCTGTTGCGGAGGTGCCCTCACAACGGAATGGAGCAATGGATGCAACTTCAGGACTTTTGGGGTGGGTTAAACCCGTCATCAAGGAGATTGCTAAATAGTGTAGTTGTCAGGCCGCTGATGAAGTAAACTCCAGAAGTGATTGTCAATCTTTTGAATGAACTATCTAAAGATGCAGATCAATGGTCCACAGACCAAGGGAATCGAAGAAAATCAGCAGGGGTGCAACAAGCGGAATCGTCTGTAGAAATGTAGGCCCAAATTGCAGTTATGGATAAAGACATCAAGCAATTGACTATGGCTTAGGTGCAAACTCAACCATAGGTGGGTTGTGACATCTGTGGGACGAGACACCCTACATGAATGTCAAGATACAACCGAGGAGGTCAACGTTGTGGGGAACTTTAATAGAGGAAACTACCAAGGTAGGAACAAATTTAATGATATGGGTCAAAGACATCCAGGTTTTTCATGGAGTTCACCTAATAGGAGCTTGAACTCATGGCAGCAAACTAATCTCAGACCCCAGGGTCTGCGACCACTAGGTTTTCATAAGTAGAAGAGGCAGTAATACCAACCACCACAACCAAATCAGTCAAATATGGAAGATCTCATGAAGGAATTCATTAACAAAATATATGAAAAATTCGAGACTTAGGGCATGACTATCCGAAATATAGAAAGGCAAATGGGACTGATTGAAAATTTTTCGTCTGAGAGGGCTCCTGGGACTCTTCCCTCCGACACAGAAAAGAACCCGAAGGAAACAATCAAGGTTGTATCTCTGAGAAGTGGAAAAGCATTGACTGACCCAATATTGAAGGCTAAATCTGAGGTGTATTACTCAGTCTAGCACAGTGGAGGATGAAGATCCTGAAATAAAGAAAGAGGTTGAAGCTCTTGATATTGAGGATCAAGTGATTGATGAGGAGGAACAAAAAGATGAGTCTTCTAAGACCAATGTTTAATTGAAAGTCCTACCCATTCACTAGATATATGCTTTTCTCGAAACTAATAATTTTTCTGTGATTATTTCTGCTGACTTGACAGGTACTTAGGAGCAAAAACTTGTGGAGTTGTTGACAAAGCACAAGAAGGTCATTGGTCGGAGCATAGTTGATGT
Organism: Nicotiana knightiana; assembly: GCA_005239525.1. Taxonomy (NCBI): domain Eukaryota; kingdom Viridiplantae; phylum Streptophyta; class Magnoliopsida; order Solanales; family Solanaceae; genus Nicotiana; species Nicotiana knightiana. Next base: position 93,898 of record ML385032.1, read on the forward strand.
TCAGGGAATCAGTCCATCCATTTGCATGCACAAAATTCTGTTAGAATAAAATAGCAAGCCAGTGGTGCAGCCTTAACGCAAGTTGAACAAAAATTTGGAGGAGGTAGTGCATAAAGAGATCATCATATTGCTAGATCGGGAGTGATTTTTCCCATTTCTGATAGCCAGTGGACTAGTCCAATGCAAGTTGTACCTAAAGAGGGGAGCATGATAGTGGTAAAAATGAAGATAATGAATTAATACTCACAAGAACAGTCACTGGGTGGAGAATGTGCATTGATAATAGAAGGCTAAATGATGCAATAAGGAAAGACCACTTTCCACTCCCTTTTATTGATCAAATGCTCGAGAAGGTGGCTAGACACGGATGCTACTGCTTCCTGGATGGGTATTCAAGATACAACCAGATACCCATTGCCCCGGTAGATGTTGAGAAGACCACATGCACTTGTCTGTCAGGTATTTTTTTCTTATAGGATCCAATTCAGGTTGCACTCATACGAAAATGCCAAACTTTACAAAGAAAAGACCAAGAGGTGGCATG